>NW_015149182.1:70098-89012 GCF_001465965.1 Polistes dominula | reverse complement strand
TTCTCTTCACTACTGTTTTTGCTACGGTTCTTATTTTTTTTTTTTGCGGTTAGGCGTTTTTCTTTTAAATTTTCTTCTTTTGTATGAGAGCTTTTTTTGCTTATTAGCGCGCTTCAAAATACGTTTTGTCACATGCAAAATACACTTCAACTTTTTAACAATGAAATCTTTACCGTATGGATGATAATAAAGCAGCATTTTAAAAGTCTTGGAGTCTCCGTAGCCGATATAAGAACCGTGCGCGCCGAACGCTCAGGAGAGCGGTCCGAGATAGTAACGTTCCGGCAGCAAAAAAATGTAGTTAGAGACATCGGATCTTTTTGAAATTTTAACACAATATTTCTACATATATATACATATAAGACATATTCCCTTGTCTTACGAAATTTGGAAACAACGTCACCAATAAATTGTACTGCGGTTGATGCTAGTAATAACTGAAATATATTTACACTATATACATATTCAAAGAGCGATTAGAATAATTATAATACAAGATTGTACGCAGGTTTACCTGAATCAACAACAAGTACAGCTTTACTTGATTATAATTATTAATATATAATTATTAACTACTTATTAAATTTACTATTACTATAAATTGAAATTAATAATATTGCTTGGCGACAGACACCATGAATCTCCCACGTATCTCAACGTGGTTTCTGCTGTTATCACGCAGTTACGACTGACGAGTGCGAACGGCCGCGTATTTCGCTTGGTATGAGTGTCGAGCAGGAACGACCTCTGACGTGTCGCGCTATAGTTTGGACTAGACCAAACTTACATACATTCGAAAAATGTAAAAAAAAAAATTAAATTTTTTAAAAATTGCAGAGTAGAACGTCCCCTTAAGTCGTGTGGCACCTAAACATCCAGCTTTTTTTTGTATCCAGCCTTACTTAAATGGTTCAAAATGATTGTATGAGTGGTATTTAGTTCCTGGACTATCGATCGAATGCTCACATGACGGTCTACCTCAAATAATTCCATGATTTTATCAGCATTTTCGACGATTGGCCGACCAGAGCGTCGTGCATCTTTGACATCGAAATTTCCGGAACGGAATCGAGCAAACCATTCCTGTGTGCGACGTTCACTTACAGCATCCTCACCGTAAACTGTACAAATTTTTCGGCATGTTTTTGCAGCGTTTTAGCCTTTTTTTTTATAGTAATAAAGCATCACATAGTGTATTTCTTCGAAAATTTCTCTCATTTTCAATGGAATATAACTTTTGACACGCATGACGAATTGCGAAACTGTCTTTATAGAGAATGTAGCTTAAATGTCATCTTTCAAACGGCGTATAGTATAACCTGATACGAATCATACAAACCGAGATATCGACGCTAGCACCATCTATTAACAAATTCCGCGGATACTTACTTTCCAATCCAATATGTCGACACAATTTTTTCGTTAATTAGTACCCTGAATACCGCATTCACAAATTTTTGAAAAACAGCCGGTGAGTTGCATAAGCCGAAAGGTACTCTCAAGAACTTATACTGCCCATCTGGGACGATAAAAGACGTATACTTTCGATTCTCAGGTTTTATTGCGACATGAAAAAATCCGTTTTCTAAATCAAGCGTACTATACACCCTTGCCTCTTGCAACGCATCCAGCTGATCCTCTATTAAAGGCAACAGGTAACGATCTTTTATTATTTTCCCAATAAATTGCCTATAATTAACGCATAATCGTGATGAACCGTCTTTTTTTTGCACTAAAACGACTGGACTTGCGTAATCTGACAATGACGGCTGCACAATCCCGTCTCGCAACCATTCTCGTATATGTTCATTCACTTCGTCGCTCTTCCGCATAGATAAACGCCTAGCACGCTGGTAAATAGGATTCTCGTCTTGTAGAACAATTGATCTTTTGCTCCCATACGTCAATTTGAAATGCGTCAAGCAGATCGTTTTTCGTCGGCTGAGCTTTGCTTGGTCGCCGAATCTTGATGTGCCCGGGTTTAATTGTAAATTCTACGGTGTTTAGAAAATCTGTGCCTAAAATAAGGCTTTTATTCATAAGTGATTCGGGCACAATGTGTATCGTGATCCCTTATGAATGCCCGTCTATTTCGATGGTAGTGGAAAACTTATCGATGGTCTTATTCGTCCATGACCTACGCCATTAAAACTAACCTGATTACCTAACCGCGGTGCGTCTATTTTGACATAAACGTCCACCCTAATGAGCGTGATTTGACTACCTGTGTTAATAAGTGCCGGTATCTCCGCATTGTTTATTACTACCATCTTCACATATTCTTTCGTTGGAGAAGCTTCAGCGATACAGCTATTCGTCGCGGCTGGTGTCTTCTTCGGGCATCTGGCTGAAATATGGTCAAACTCTTGACACTGGTAGCACTTCATCCCTCTTGCTTTCTCTGGACAAACATACGCTCGATGTTCTTTTGCTCCGCAAATATGACACCTCTCGACGGCTGGCTGCTGTCCATTCATCGGATTCCCACTGGCTTCCTCAGGGGGCGGCTTGTCTCGGCTCTCGTTGACAACTCAATTTTCTCGAACGCGACGAAAAGCTCGGACTTCGTATTGAACCTCCCTATTCGGGTTTGGTTCCGCAAAACCGCGTTCGGGATACTCTCGATAAGGTATTCGAGGATCTCTTTCTCGTCGATAGGCACTGTGTTCCCCAGTATTATCTTCTCATGATAATATTCGCTAAAGCGTTCGTTGTACCTCCACTGACGCTGCTCGAACCCTCTCTTCCTCGAAACTCTGCTAGGGAGATGATGGAACATCGCTCTCATCTCTTCGAGCAATCTGTCTACGGCCATAGCCGAGTACTCGGGTCTCGAACGAAATCATTCCGCGGCCTTTCCTCCCAAGGGTAAGCCTAAAAGTACCGTCGCTTAGTCGTCCCTCAAACGGTTTATTCTTCTTAGTGTTAGGAACTGCTGTTCCCAACACTCGTATGGTGAATCGCCATTAAAATAGCCCAATAAATCGACTATAGCTCTTACGCTTATTCAATCTCGATAAGCTTCTTCGTATATCGTAGCGGGTGGAGCATCTCTACGCACACTCGCTCCTTCGACCATTTGCTGGATTTGGGCTGCCGACAGATCCCGTTGTCTCATTTGTCGCGGCGCTTCTAATTCTCGTCGCACTTTTTCTAATTCTCTCATGATCATTTCTACGTTGTAACCATTTCTTATTTCTTTGTTTTTTTTTTCCACACATACACGCGTGGGAAAGTTATTTACAATAACTTCCCCGGTTAAAGAGTATTAAAGTACAATATTTCCCCGAAGGGGTTCTTTACAATATAATTATGTTACACATATTTCTTCGAGGGGTGTTTACATCAAATATAATAAATAAAATGGGCTTTCTTATGACGTATTATCAGCTTTACGTGTAATACAATCTTATACAATAAATAATAAATAGTAGTACAGTAATATAAAATAATAGTAAATAATAGATATAAATATGGTATAGTAGGAAAAAATCCAAGTAAGTATAGATATAAATATATATAATAAAAATGCCTACTTCGGTTATTAAAAAATAAATAGTACATAAAAAAAGTAAATAAATATAAATATAAATAAATAAATAAAAAAATAGAAATATAAATGTAAGCTTTGTTTATATATTGTACGTTTATATATCTACGGTTATACTTAAGAGGTCGACTTAACGGATGAGTGGTTTGAAAGGAGAGAGTAGAATATCAGAGCAGAAGAGATATAGACAAGATAGATAGAAGGGTTTATTTCGGTGGTCCCAAGCGCCTAATGCTCCGACGATACAGGGGAGGACCATTGGTTCATAGCTGCGAGCTCGGAGATCGTCGGCAAGGGGAGAATACTTCTGTATTTTTCGATCGCGAGCTATGTCGAGGGTTTCCCTTCTGTTCTCGAACAGCACCGCGACGTCGATGATTATACTTTCTTTTTCCGCTTCGTTTCTTATCACGATGTCCAGTTTTAGAAGCGCGTTTGGAGGGCCAACACCCTCAACCGCCTGGTTCACGCGGACGTTCCCTGCACGCGACTTACTTTAGCTAGTCTCTCTATTATCGCGTCATGTCGGAATTGTCGCGCAATTTGTGATCTCCCCCCACCAACATGGAGGGATGCGCATTTCCTGGCGTTGAACCTGAGGCTGGCCGAACGTGCCTCGATCGCACCTAAAAGAGCCCTCATTTCTGCCGGCAATTCTGCAATTAAAGCTATATTGTCCGCGTAAACCAGGTTGTTGTGACGTTGGCGTAATATACGGTTACCTGCATTTACGCTCGCGAGTGTTCTTACTAAGAGTTCGAATGCTAGATTGAATACAATAGGGCTGAGGGGACAGCTCTGTCTGACGCTGGAAAGGATGGGAATAGAGTCGGTTAGACCGTTTACCGTTCTGAATTTAATGGTTACACCCTCGTAAAAGTTTTTTAGGAGGTTTAGGAGTGAGGGTGGGATCTGGTGGCGATGGAGGGCCTCAAATATGGTCGTGTGGGTGACCGAGCCGAAGGCGTTGGCTAGGTCCAACCACACGACTACTACCTCTCTCTCTCTCTCATTCTCGCGTCTGTAATTATTTCTTGGAGCACAAAGTTGTGCTCCAGGCACCCCTCAAAAGGGAGGAATCCCTTCTGAAAAGTGCTTAATTTACCTCCCTTCTGTGCCCAGGTGGTTAGTCTATGGGTAACTAGCGCCGCGAATAGCTTGGGGGTTGTATTCCCATCGCTTTCAGGCGCCAGTTGTCCAGGGACTTTGGATTGCCCCCCTTATGAAGGAGGAAGGATGTGGACTCCTTCCAGGAGTCAGGGACAGCACCTAGTCTCATGCAGGCGTTAAAAAGGGATGTTGGGATGTGGCATCCTGGGTCCGCCCGACTCAGGTCGGAGTAGAGGACACCATTAGTTCCCAGGGATGAGTTCTTCATCTGCCGGAGCCTGGTGGCTATCTCCATCCTTCCCAAGAGGGCGGTCAGGGCCACGTTGAGATCGTCTGCTGGGTGCTGCCGTGGGAGTATGTCAGGCAGCTCGCCCCACTCTTTCTTGTTTGGTGTAACTCTAGGTAGTGGTCGCGGATCCGCCCTCGGTCAATGTTACATGCCGTTGACGGTCCCGCGATCACCTTCCTTACAGCCCGCCGGCGGTTTTTTCGATATAGTTTTTGGAGACAGGTCGCCTGACGCACTCTTTCCTGACCCCCTTCTGGGGGAAAGTTCAGAACGGACGCTGGGGTGATGTTATTGTGGTCCCTTCTTCTTCTTCCCTCCACGCGGTTGCCTACTCCTTGACGGGGTTTCCCCTCCCCCCGCTGCGCATAGGAAATAAAGAACTTCGCCACTCTTTGGGCGGCGATCTCCAATTCCTCACCGGACCCCACCGCCTCGATCACCCGAATCAGCACCTCCTGGCCATCGTTGGGCGAGTTGGGGTTAGAGCGACGACGCCTAACCCCTCTTCTACCCTCCGGTGCCCCAGGAAGGGACCGACCGGTCGGACGGCAAGGCCGGCTAGCGCCCACAGGGGGAAGGGTCTTCCCCTCAACACTTCTTAAGCTATTTCCTCCATCGTCATCCAAAGGAAGTGAGAGGAGCGGGTTGTTGTAGGTAGGGGGGAGGTTTTGTGGGGGTAGGAGGGTGTCATTATCAGAGACAGGACAGACCTCGCTGATATCCTGGCTATAGGCCATGCTTTTAAATGATTAACATCTGAGGATCGTGAAGTCAGGAAGTTAGCGTGGGATTCGCTGAGGAAGACAGTAGCCTTCAAATTGAATTGCGATCCAAACGGTGATGACCTTGCCCGCTACTTGTCCAGGAGTATCGAGGGAGATTTCTTCAGACTTTCAGTAGGCACTTCCTCGCTGTGGTCAAAGACTCACAGTGCCACGAAAAGGGGGGCAAAGAATTTTGGAATCCGGTGGGAAGAGTGTGGGGAAAGCTAGGAACTCTCCCTGGTGTTACGAGGTGGCAGTGACCATTCGGTCGGCGAGAAATCAGTTCATCGGCAGGCTGAGAGCGGCAGTGGTGTCCTGGTACCGTGGGAGGCTTCTCGCCAAACCCGATCAGAGTAAAGTGTACGAGGTCACTTCACAGTCCAGAATAGCTAATCACTTCATGCGGAATGGCAGAAACACCCGCTTTGCTGATTAGCGCTTCGTTCACTGAGATCACCACGGTGTTCACGCCCCGTTAGAGATAAAAAACGTTAATGTTAAAAGTTTGTTGAGTAAAATAAAAGTTTATGAAATGGTCGATTATTTCTTTCAAAAGTATAAAGATCTTTTTAATGATGAACCAGGATTGTATAACAAAAATAAAACCAAAATTTATTTAACACTAAACTTACCATGCGCGGTCAAATGACAGTTTTTAAAATTTCGTTTAAAATTTCTCGCATACAACGTTACTGTATCATCATGTAGCCTATCGACTTTTCCTAAAATTTATATATGTGGCGTCCCGCACCTCCTCGGTGCTGTCACCTCTCGGTCGACTCGTCAAGTTGCAGCGCTTCTCACCAGGACGGTGCTGACACCTTCCTGTACGCCGGCACCAACCTTCGCAGATGTCCCTAGCAGCCGCCGTGAGTGCGCACTGTAGAGGGTTTCTCTAGAGTAAAGGTAATATTAGACTGAATTTTATTTTATGATTTTTATTTAAGAGATGCGACTTGCTTTTCTTAGTTGTACACTTCTCAACGGCTACGCACAGACTGTTTAGTCTAGTGACCACTACTTGTTAGCGTGGTTCCCTAGCCTTCTAGTAACTTTAGAGGGCGCGACCTTCGGTCGTACCGCTACATTACTCCCTTCGGAGCATTTTTCTTATTACATAAAATGCGAAACTTAAAATTATAGATATTTACAAGTATATAAAAATATAAAAATATATAAAGATATATAAAAATATATAAAGATATATAAAAATATTGCACTATCTCTATCCTTACTTACTAAGTTTAAATGGGTACATACGAATCGGTATTGGAATCTTTTTCGACGAACGCTAGTTATAGTCTTTCTATAGATACATTTATATGTTTTCCTTTATAGTTAGTTTTGAAAATATTATCTGTAATTCTTTGTATAATTTCGTATGGACCTTCGTAAGGCGCTTCTAATGGTTTTTTTACAGCGTCGACCCTTAAAAATATGTGCGTACATGTATACAACCTATCCTGAATAAAATGTTTCTTTTTGATATGGTGCGCTGTGGGTATCGGTCTGATTTGCCTTATATGTTGTCTTAATTTTTCTAAGAATATGTGTGGATCTTGTAATAGTTCTTCGCTGAGGAAAAATTCTCCTGGTAGTCTGATGTTTTCACCATATACCAATTCCGCAGCTGAAGCTTTTATATCTTCCTTTAGGCTTGTGCGTAGACCAAGGAGCACTGTTGGTAGTATTCCTACCCAGTCTTTTTTTTCATGGCACATTATTGCTGCTTTAAGTGATCTATGCTATCTTTCTATCATTCCATTTGATGCAGGGTGATATGCTGTTGTTCTAATTCTTTTCGCTCCGACTAMTYTGGTTAACGCTTCAAATAGTTGACTTTCAAATTGTGTTCCTTGATCAGTTGTAATTGTAATAGGAGAACCAAATCTTGAAATCCACTGCGAATAGAGTGTTGTTGCCACTGTATCTGCTGAGGTATCCGGCATTGGCTTCTGGCTATCGAGTAAACCTATCGATCATAGTTAGGCAGTATCTCATATTTTTAATCGTTGGTAATGGACCTTGTTGAGGAAATGAGTGTTCTAAATGATAAGAATGCCGAGCACTTGCAGTGAGTGGTCAGATTTATGTAAAATGCGTACGAGTACACCGCGTGTTGGTTGAGATTTAAATTGAGTAGCCGTTGAGCGGACTACGTTCCGAACTTTACACTGAGAATATTACAATGAGTGGACTTGAGACGGCGTGATTATATTAATCACTTTTGAACCGGACGATGAGGATTATATTAATCCCATCGAACTTGTAACTTTGTGAGAAGACGTAAGACAAAGTTGAGAAGACGAGTGTGGTTGGAACGAGTCGTTGAGAACAATTGAACAATGGCTGCTTGAGAAGCCGGCGTCACGGCGCTTCTTCACCGCCGTGATGAGTTATGGCGAGTCTACATTGAGCGACAACTGTTGAGCGTTCTGATTGGGCAGATTAATTCCCAAACAGACCTATTATATCTATGTGYACATGTTCGAAACGTCCTTGTGGTACTTCTATTTTCGAAGGTACCTGTTTGTTATGACGGCTTATTTTGCACTTTTGGCATGCCAAACATGTATTGGACCATTCTGCAATATCTTTGTTCATTTTYGGCCACATGAAGCTTTTTCCTATAAGATGTTTTGTTACCCTGCTGCTGGGATGTGACAAATTGTGTACGTTCTTAAAAATCTGCCTCCGTAAAGAGACYGGAACGTATGGTCTTATGCTTTTTCCTACTATGTCGCCATATATGTATTTATCAGAGCTATCGAGGAAAATCTTTTGCAGGTTCCATTTTTCTTCTGCCAAAATATTCTTTAGTTCGTCATCCTCTTRTTGCTTTGCCATTAGCTCTTCTGTTGATACTAAGACTGGCATATCTATGGTTTCCAGTCTTGACATAGCGTCTGCTGCCACATTGTCTTTTCCAGCAACGTAAACAATTTTGGAAGTAAACTGTCCTACGTAATCCAACTGTCTGGCTTGTCTTGGGCTTGCTTTGTCCGTACTTTGCTTAAAAGCGTATGACAGTGGTTTATGGTCAGTCTCTATTATTAATTCTCTTCCTTCGACAAAATATCTGAAAAACTTTAAACTTTTATAAATTGCTAATAATTCCCTATCATACACCCTATATTTAATTTGCGCTTTTTCTAGTTCCTTGAGAAATATCCTAGTGGTTCCCATTTGTTATCGCAGAATTGTTCTAACACTGCTTCAATTGCGTTATCGGAAGCATCAGTCTTCAATTTTAATACTGCTTTTTCTTTTGGATATGCCAATAACGTTGCTGTGGCAATTGCTTCTTTGGCTTTTTTGAAAGCTTCTTCCGATGCTTGACTCCATTCTATAAGTCTTTTGTCGTGCTTCTTGGCACCTATCATATATTTGTTAAGTGGGTCAAGCCATTCTGCAGCCTTTGGTAAGAACCTCCTATAAAAATTCACTACCCCAAGGAAACGTCGCATATCTGAAACAGTCTTTGGTTTGGTATAGTTTTGTATAGCGTGGACTCGCTCTATCAAACTTCACGCACTATCAAAATTTCAGTGTACAATAGAAATTATAATTATATTATAATAAAAATTATTACGTGGTATGAGGGATAGTTTCGACAAATTCAACAGAGCCAACAATATTTTGCGGTATGAATTACAATTGTTTTTTTATTTCTGGTCTCAATGTTTTTGGCCCGTCCGATTTATATTTTTATATTTTAGTTTTTACTTTATCATTTGCCTATTCATCCCCCAAAATGTCAAGAAATTCGAGGAATATCAATTTATTAGACAAAATGAATAATATCGACGGGAATTGTTCGGAAGATGATCAAGAAGTTTACGATATTGATGATGATACTGCAGAAAATTATTGTGACTAATTTGACAGCGATACGGACGAAGAAAATATTTTGAATGTACGAAGAGGACAAAAAAGAAAGAGATCTATAGTTAGTTCCGAAAGTGAACATGAGGAAGAAATTGAAACTGCTATGGACGGAACTGTTTGGAAAAAAATAATAGAAGGGTCTAACAGTGGAAGAACATCGTTTTATAATATTTTCAAGAAAATATCAGGATCGACAGGATACGCTAAACGAAATATTATGAAGGGCAGAGTTAAATCAACATTTTCTTTGATTATTGATCATAAAATGATTGAACATGTTAGAGAATATACGGAATCAGAGGCATTTCGAGTTTTGAAAGCGAAATGGAATTTATCTATTGCAAAATTATATGCATTTATTGGACTTCTATATGCACGCGGCGCATATGAGGCTAAAAATATTAATTTATCATATTTATGGAACACGAAATGGGGTCCGTCATTTTTCTCGACAACTATAAGTCGAAATGACTTCGCAGAAATCATGAGATTTATTCAATTTGACAACAAAAATCAACGAAGCCAACGCTTACAAAACGATAAGTTCGCATTGATTTCTGAAGTTTGGTATAAATTTATCGAAAACAGTCAAAACTGTTATAAACCAGGAGCAAATCTTGCTATAGATGAACAATTGTTTCCTACAAAAGCACGTTGTAGATTTACTCAATACATGCCCAACAAACCGGACAAATTTGACATAAAATTCTGGTTAGCTTCTGATGTAAGTAGTAAATATATAGTAAACGGCTTTCCATATTTGGGAAAAGATGAAGGGAGAGAATCATCAATCCCACTTGGAGAGTTTGTAACTTTGAAATTAGCAGAACCATATACGGGCCATGGGAAAAATATAACAGTTGACAATTTTTTTTCAAGCGCGTCACTAGCGAGTAAACTTCTAGCAAAAAGAACTACGCTTGTTGGAATTATCCGGAGAAATAAAAGAGTGCTACCAAAATTAGCGAGACAGGCAAAGGATAGTATTACACGCTTCTCAACAATATTATACAAATCGAAAGATTTTATTCTTACAATTTATAAAGCTAAACCCAATAAAAAAGTATTGATACTTAGTTCGATGCATTCATCCGTTGAAATTGAAAAAAATGACACTCGTATAGCAGAGACAATTAGATTTTACAATAGCACAAAATTCGGTGTAGATATAACCGATCAAATGGCCAGAAAATATAGTGTAAAATCTAAATGTCAAAGATGGCCTTTGTAGGTATTTTTCAATATCTTAGATTTAGCCGGGATAATTGCTTGGATTTTATATAAAGAAACGACGGATGAAGAAATATCGAGGCAAGAGTTTTTATTTCAATTGGCAGAAGAACTTGGGACCGAATATCAGAAAGAGAAACAAATAAGCAAGGAATGCTCATCAAAAACAATAATAAACACAAATACTGTTTCTTCTGAACGGAGATCTTGTCAAATAAAATATTGTAAAGTCAATAAAACAAACAAAATTTGTATAAAATGTAAAAAATACGTATGTGGAAAATGTGCAATACAAAATACTGTAATTTGTAATATATCGACAACATTTATATAATGGGTCGCACGAAGGAAGAAAATATTTAGAGAACTAAAAGAGTATGCGAAAGATTAATCGAATGCGGTTTAAAGTCGAATAAGAAATGTAAATTTTTGCAGGGAAAAATCGAGGTTCTAGGATTTGTAGTCGATAAAGATGGCTTGCACAAGGCAAAGTCTAAGTTGAAGCGATGGTGAAAGCACCACAACCAAGTAATTTCAAGGAATTGTACTCATTTTTAGGATTAATAAATTTTTATGCACGCTTCTTGAATGATAGATTGGATAATTTAAAACCGTTGTATGATTGTGCAAACGCGAGTGAGTTTGTATGGGATAAGAGTTGTGAAAAGGAGTTCGCATGGGTGAAAAATGAATTGACATCACCGCGCGTATTGGCTAACATATGATCCGAACGAGCAGATAGTGTTGGCGTGCGACGCGTCAGCATACGGGCCATCAGCAATTTTGTCGCATAAATATAAGGACAATACGGAAAAACCAATCGCGTACGCGTCGCGAAAGATTTCAAAAAAAGAGTTGACCGTTTTACCGCGTACACGACTCTTTTTGGCCTTTTTAATTGATGGAGCTTGTGGTAAAGGCCGTATTTGTAAAGGAGTAATGATATTTATTTGTTCATGATTAGTTTTATCACGCAATATACGATCACTGTTGTCAATTGGAGGAGTCAAGGGTAGAGTAGCAATGTGATGAGGATTATCAACTGAAGTACTGCATGAGGGAGCTGATTGATCAGGCTTTGTATTTGGTAGTAGAATATCAGAAACAGTGGCAGGTGAAAACTCTTTTTCAGAAAATATGTTAGGATTAAATGGATAAATACCAGTGCATTTAAAACCAGCTTCTATATTTTCTGCTGTTACTGATGAAATAGCTTCTGCAGTTACGGAAGGGATATCGTAGATTGGGGTTGGAGTTTATAAGCCGTGTGGGGTGGAAATGACAGCATAGTTATTAAATTTTCTCGGCAATAGTTGATAGCTGAGATAAAAATATGAGAGCTATGGTTATCAAGAAGCAATAAAACTCGATTTTTTTCCGATGGCTTGGCATGGATAACAAAATGTTATAAATATAGCAAAAAGTCCTCTTCTTGCATCCATCCAGATTGGTTTGCTGAACCAACACAACCAGTAGGATCGCCATTTAGAAATAGACGGAGAGCTGGCTACATGAAAATGCATTTATCCGCTTCAAGATTCATTTCTATTGAAAAAGGTACCTTTGGTATAGCTGAACATAAATCTGCAAGTCTGCAATCGCAAAACTGGGGCCTAAAGCGGGGGGGGGGTACGATTAAAAACGTGAAATTTAGGTGTACAAGAACTGATAAGCTTCAAGGATTATAATTATGGAAAATGCTTGTATTTATATTAAGGAATCGCGAAAAAATATTGGCAGACAATTTGCTCGGGGTTAAAATGTCGGCAGAGCGCGCCAAAGGGGTGTAAAAATAATAAAAAAAAATTGACAAGGTTCATGAACAAAAACTTTTTTATTTTATTATTTAAACATTAGGAAACAATTTACAAAATGGCAGACAAAAATTTTGGGGCTAAAGCCTTGGCTGACGGCTTGAAAAAGCGCGCTATAATAGAAGGTTTGTAATCGCGCTCAACGCGCTTGATATTTAATTATGGAATAAATATGAAATTATTATACTGTGAATATATTGTTAGAAAGATAAAAAGTGACACTATGTTATATATATTCATATCTTTAATAATCGAATACTGCAAAAATATTAACAGATGCTAGTCAATTTCGCTGGCAGTGTCTGACTCAGATGGAAAATCATCTTCGCTTTCATATATCGAATCTTCCTCAGATTCGATTCCTGCATCATCGCCTGAAATGTAGTAGGATTTTTACACATTGAAGTAAAAAGAAATTGTATATATTCTATGATAAAGTATTTTACCTTCAATAATTTCAGTATCAAGTACATCTTTTACTGTACTGGGCAGCTGCGGTCCGTCGAACCAGTTGAATTTATATTTGTCTTCCGATATTAACCATCCACAATTCTCTGGTTTTAAAATTGATGGTATTTTTTTGTAAGCATTTTTCCATATTGTGGCAATATATTTTGTTCTTAATAAATGCTGCGTCAATTCAGCCTGGCTGGGCGGAAAAGTCGAAGCATCAAAATTCTGTAATTTTTTTTTCTGGAATGGTTCGTCTAAGTCGTTTACTTTATAAGTTTTTAAAAATAATGCGAATCGGGCACTATTTACAGATTTCATAGACTTAAAACTATATAAATTGCAAACAAATTTCTCGAGCACCGTAAATACGCTATTTTCGTCACAGTCTTCAGAGCCTATTTGATTAAAAGCTTGTTAAAACTCTTCGTTTTTTTTGAGTATCTGTAAAGGGCGTTGCTTTCCCTTCCTGAATAATGCAGGATTAAAATCGCAGCCATCGCAGCCAGTTAAGGCATGAAATCCTGGCAATGATTGACAGAATAAATCACCTAACGTTTCATACAACGCTGAAACGTCAATGATTCTCTGTTTATTCCAAACTCCTGTTTGTATAAAAACTTTACTACCTTGTCGAACAATAATGATATTAGCTAACATTATAATTAAAATGTCTGTATCGGAGGATTTTATTAAAATATTTGCTGTTGATTTAATATTGCACGCGTGGTATACAATTTTTGTATCTGCTTCTTCATGCAAATGGAGCGTAAAATTATCATTAATAGAAAATAAAATGCTCTCATTTTGAATTTCATATTGATAGCATTTATCGAAATTAAGTAGAATTTTTTTATTTCCTAAAAACGGAATCATTTCTTGCTGTTTCCAGTGATTTAATAAAAAATTCACTAATGCTTCTTTAAAATAACTATTTCTCAGCTCTTTATTAAAATCGGCTGATCTTGCTTTTTCTGGCCCAGAAATTGCGATTACTAGAGAAACCTCCTCGCTGTGACCTTTCGTAGTCTTTGATAGAAGGTGACCAATATCTATTAAAAATTATGTGTATTTCTTGGGCTTTGTCGTTAGTTACCATTTGCAGTATTTTTTTCGAAACACTGCCAAACGTCTTTGGAAAGTCCTTAATACAATGGATAAAAAAAAATCCATCTATTAAACAAATGTCGGTATAAGTCGGAGCCTTACTTTGAACATCTCTTTCCAAACATTTAAATAGAGCAGATTTATCTGTTTTATAAATAGATCCATCCAAGTGACACATAGACATTGGAACGGGTGTTAGAGGGTATGATAGAATTTTTTCAATATAATGTTTTCACTCATCGATATAGCTAGCATACGTCCGAATAAGTCACGCTGCAATCGTACCTCTTGAACTTTATTATTCACCCTCACTAATCTCTTCTCAGTCGCAGCAGCAAAATTGAGTATTTTATTTTGCTTTATTGTCATTTCGAATCTACTATCAGATTCAGCACATTCAGAAATGAATGTTTCTCTCAAGCGATGACCAGTTTTCTCAACACTAAATAAAAATTCAGTTACTTCTTGCGATGCTGCTCGTCCTGTTGCAATATTAAATAACTGATCGCTCTGAATATCTTCGATGTTGAAAAAATTCATGTTTTGTTTCAAAACAGCTATAAAATTTTGAAGCTGTGTACTGTCTTTTTTAATTTGGTGCTTTTCTAAATCGCCGGTGATGACTTGCGCTTTTTTTAATCCTGTTATATCGTACGTATGAGATACTATGGTCGATCGGATGCCATGTCTTTTAGCCCATCTTTGCCGAGCTGAGATTGAGTTTGTAAAGTGCGTGATACCTGTTAATCGTCTGGAAGCAGTAGCATTAACWGTTTGCTCCAACGTTAAATCTACAGGAATTCTCGAAAATAGTTTGTCGGTTCTTTTTATGCCGAAAAATCCATTTTTGAAATCTTCTTCGAGGTTTGGATGCGTTAATTGAACTTTTAATAAATTTTCGTGATACTTTAGCAACCATCGAGAATAATTAGCTTGATTAAAAATAAAAAATAAGTTTGCTAATTTCGGTATTACTTTTTTATATAGTTCAAAATCTCCGAGGCGAATACTTCTCGAAAACATTAAATAATAATTGACAAAATGAATGTACATGGCATAAAACTGTGCAGTCTTACCATGATCGCCATTCAACGTTGACGATTCAAAATTTAAATAGTCATTTAATAAATTATTTAACGTTCTATCTTCAATATCGAAATTCGTTATAATTGTTGACTGAAATTGTTGAATAATCTCAATCAAATCGGCGCTAATGGTCTTTTTTTCTTGTCTTAGAAACTCTTCAAAAAGTAACGATCTTAATCCTAAAGATACTAATGGGTGCAAACGTTTACAGCGATTAAAATGTTTTCCGGTTAAAAATCCGTTTACTGATCCTGAAGCCAATAAACCACTTTCGACCATCATGTACGGTAATCCGCACTCATCAATAAATTTTCCTATAGCTTTAAAATAAGCCATCATTATATGAAAAGTGCCAAGGTGAATAAAAAGATTGTTTAACTGCGGGTTTTCCGTACACTGGATTTGGTAAGCTACTTTTGCTATCGCTAAGTCATACGTCACTTGTATGTAGTGTTGCGAACACTCTTCAGCAATTTGTTGAYTTTGGCGCATTGTTTCGAAGACAACAGAAATGTTTGTAGGTTAACAATTTATCGGTGTAAGATAGGAAACTTGTTGCTTCACTGAACGATCATCAACAATCCTGCTATTGTACCCGACCCACATAGATGTATTAGCGGTTTTTATATAATGTGAAATTACCCAAGTCAAATCTAGTTTCTTATAAAAAATATAATTACCGGCTTCAACAATACGTAGATCACTATCAAGGCTTAATAATTTATCTGTCAGCTTGGGTTTCTTCAAGTAAGGAAGTATCTCCGTAGATATAACTTCGTAAGTTTTTCTTCTTTTCGTCGGTGGTGCACTGGCGACATTGTCGATTTCAGATTCGGGAGTGTTTGAACAACCTGCTTCTACATTTTGATATATAATTCCCACTGTGTCATGTAGCGTGTCTTTCCCGCTACACGTTTCAACAAATCGATCGTAATTATCGAATGCTACCCTTGTGCTGTAGTAAGGGGATAATTGAATTTCTTCAGGACAGATTATTGACTTACTCAAGGAGGAAAACGTCGCCTCTGTTTTCAGTTCCTCAACAGTATTATAACTAATACATTGGCCGTATTTATTAAGCAAATCAACAATTTTTCAGCTACTTGTCATGCTTTTCAAAGTCATTCCAAGAGTAATTTGTTTTGACGTTTTTATTTTGCCATGATGAATCGCATACACTAAATCTTGGGCTATAGAGTTAACTTTTTGGGTACAGCTACTACTTTTTACTGACCTAGGGTCATTCCCGCAAATTAAAGAACGAAGAAATTTTAAAACATCTGCAGGAATTTCACATTCTCCCTTCATCAATTCAACCGTTGTTAACTTTTGAGGCAGAGGATTTTTTTTTATAGACATAATATTTTTTCTTAAAACGAATGCTGCTTGTTGCAATATCTCGCTTTCCCCGAACTCACTAAATGATTTTTCGGATATAATGCATCCGTCCCTTGGAGCTATAATTTTACGATTGTACATTTTGATTATTTGCAATTCATCACTATATTTATTTTTCAAGCACTTTGGAATTTGTTATAGACGGTTCAATAGTTGTATATTTTTCCGAAAATAATTTATATAATGTAGTTTTACAGTACTCTACTAAGAATTTTAGCGAATAGCATTGCTTTTTCTTGATTGTATTTTCGGCTACGAAAGAATAAAGTTTATTACCAACTAACTTACAAACGTTTCTTGCAATATGCCAATCTGTCTGCTTTCGTTCCACAGCCGTAATATTTTTTCTAAAATACGTAAATTTGCATGTATTGTGGTAAAAAATATCACGACTTGCCCCTAAAGACGTAATTTTCGATAACGTCTCACTATCGTTTATTGCAGTTGCATTCGTGATAATTTTTTCAATTAAAATTTCGTTTGAAGATTGTGTCAAAGGAATTATTTTTTGTCCTTGCTTCTTCCTTGACTGATTACAGAAAAAACAGGTACCTATATTTTTTACATTAGAATCTTGAACTACAGGTTGTACTACGTTGATTCTGTACTTACAAGCTCGTCGTCAGTGCCTATTGCAGATGACTGAAAATTATCATCACTTTTCACTGTAATAATTTGATTTGAGCTGAGCGTCTCTGATTCCGAAGTAGTATTTCCTGGCTGCTGCATTTTGTCGTATTTATCAAAATAATTTTTCTGCACAGATGTAAATGTTTTGTAGCAAGATGGGTGGACTTTTAAAATATACTGGCACTTCAATTTGTCTTCTTCAAAACTTGTTATCTTGAGATTGTCCTTAGCACAAATAAATACACACTTTTTTTTATCCGAAGACATGATGCGAACGAAATATCAACACTGAGCGACTGTATTCTTACAACTGATCACGACTTACAACTGCGACTGTTACGACTGATTACTAACTACGACTACGACTGCTACTGTGACTACTCTGTGACTACAGCTCTACTTCTATGACTGAGACTGCTTACTTCTTATTTCTTTCCACGTCTTTTATATCAAAAATGACCTACACCCCTTTGGAGAGGGAAGGAGCTTACGAATCTTATTTACCAATAGCATAAAGATCCACCCCCATAGTCTATCGACGGGTACAACCTATGGTTTTCGGTAGTGGGAACTATGCATAAAGAAACTTAATCTAGAACTTTGGAATGTTACCCTTTTTATGGTATACCGCATATGTTTACATAGGAATCCGAAATTCTTCAAAGGATACCGACAATGCACAAAGGGTTTTTATAGCACCAATATATCCCGATAATCCTAAGGTTTTTTTATGGTTTTATGGCCTTCCTAATCTTTTCTTTTAGTCTCTGAATAGAGTTTTCCTTTCCAAAAAATAAGATATAAAGAAAAGGACAGAATACTAGTTTTTTGTCTATATCTGCTACACTTAAAATTCTCCTACATATATGTTAGGTGGTTAGGTACATAGATTTTTAAGTGTAGCAGATGTAGACGAAAAACTAGTATTCTGTCCTTTTCTTTATATCTTATTTTTTTGGAAAGGAAAACTCTATTCAGAGACTAAAAGAAAAGATTAGGAAAGCCATAAAACCATAAAAAAACCTTAGGATTATCGGGATATATTGGTGCAATAAAAACCCTTTGTGCATTGTCGGTATCCTTTGAAGAATATCGAATTCCTATGTAAACATATGCGGTATATCATAAAAAGGGTAACATTCCATTTTTATTACTTGAATTTGGAAAAGTGTTGTTTTTTCCACTATTCTACCCAGAGACTACACCGGTGACCTTTATTATATATGGTTATAATATTATAATAAATTAATCCTACAATTATCTTACTCTTAAAACTGTCCATTCGTCTCATTCTCTCGAAACTTAGATTTTTGAAAGTTTCACTTCTAACTCGTGTGATCTGCAAACATCTTTTTTATTTTATAATTGGTACCCATTTTCACTTTAAAAATTTTATGAGCTATTCGCTTTCAATTTTACAAGCCGAAGAAGCCGAATACTATCAAATGTTTATTTATTGTTTAAATAAAACTTGATTTATACAACAATAAATAGATAGATTACTCTATCAGTAAAATATTTTCGAAAATACCTTGTAGAAAGATTTTTTAGAAACCTTTTTGAAAGGTTTAAAGCTTTTCAAGAAATGTTTTAGAAAG
>NW_015149182.1:42544-69778 GCF_001465965.1 Polistes dominula | reverse complement strand
CCCCCCCCCGCTTTAGGCCCCAGTTTTGCGATTGCAGACTTGCAGATTTATGTTCAGCTATACCAAAGGTACCTTTTTCAATAGAAATGAATCTTAAAGCGGATAAATGCATTTTTATGTAGCCAGCTCTTAGACCAAAAGTGATCTTCAAAAATTTTTACGAGGAAACACAAAATACGGAGGTATTGAATTACCAATCGCAATTACAGCCAGACATATTGTAACTAATGTGCCTCGTTCATACGATGTGATGGACCCTACTTGCTTCACACCTTTTTCCGCAATAATAGCAATTGGTTTTTGTGAAGTAGTTAGCGCACTCTCGTCTAAATTCCATATATTTCCTGACGAAAAATTAAAACGCTCATTCAAATTTTTCAAATTTTCAAAAAATTTGTTAACGTTGGGCTTATGGAAGTTCATTGCTCTGGCAAGGCTTGTAGCCTTGGGCACTCTAATTGATATCTCCAGGTGTCTTTTTTATGATGTCTCTACACCAATCAACACCAGCCTGCTTAGTATCATTCCAAGTTAAAGGATACTTGATATTATTCGCAACTGCAAATTCATACGCTAATTTTCTCAAGTCAACCGTTGTTAAGCCAAAATATAATTTTGTTGAAGTTAAACAATAGTCGATGAGTAATTTTTCTTGCTCTTATTATGATCTTATTATATCATTTTTCGTATCGTAAATTCTGTGTCTTCGTTCCGTGTGCATTTCCTTCTTGTATAATTTGTGAAATCTGGACTATGAGGTCACTAGTAAAAAAAAGGAGAAATCCCTGGTCGTGTCCAGCCTTTCTATTAGTCGTTACAGTGGTCAATAACTAACCACTCGGCGCGCGGCCTGTCGGATTTCCCACATATATATATTAAATACAATTGACAGTCTTGAATAAATTAACCCCGTTTTCCAATTACAAAGCATAATGCGACTCAGTGTCGCACAATGCCGCATTGTGCTAATGCTTAATTGGAACATGAATTAGTTTTCAAGTGCACCAGCAGAGTGCGCTAAGTTCAGTGTTGAAACAAAAAATATTCATAGACTTAGCAACCTCATTAATGTATAAATAAAGTGGTAAACAATAATAATTGGTCGAAAACTATTTATGGTTATTTTAAGTAATTTTGATTTTGATTATTTCATTAACATTTTTTAAATAAATTTATAGTTTATTTTATTTTTTTTTTCATAAATTTATTTATAGTTTTGTATTTTAAAATGAAATTGTATTCACATTTTATGTGTAGAATATAAAAAAAAAAAATAGTCAATGTTTATACCTTCATTCATTCTTATATTTATTTTTTAACAGTCTGAATTAACTTTTTATTATTTCCAAAAAACTACGACGAGAAGAAAGCTTTAAGAATTTTTTCAATAATAAACAATATTACTAACGATAATATACATATAATTTCGATCAATGCCAACTTAAAGAAAAAACACTTGGTTATTTTCTGCTACTGAGTTGGTATCGATTGCACGCATCGCTCGAGAGCAACACTTTTTACAGTGCTCGATTGTGCGATGCGATGCTCTAGTTGAAACATTCAACGTTGAGCATTATGCCGCATAATGCGCTTTAGTGCTGTAATTGGAAAACGGGGTAATATTCAGAGTCAAGATGCGCGCGCATGCCTCATGCTTCTCCTTTGTTCAATCGTCCCCGGGACTGCTGGTTCAACTGACCCCATATAATTTTATGACAATTAATAGTAAATAATAAATAAATAAACTATTATATCACTATAAACGAAATTGGGGATTATAAAGTATGAGTATATACAACTAATATAATTCAAACTTTATCAATTAATTCAAAAATTAAAATATTATTAAACAATTTGTCACCAGTCGAACAAAAAGTTTAAGTACCTAAAAATACAAAAATCTCAATTTTTCAAAATTTATTTGTCGCAATGATTTCCAATTTTAATCATATCACAGTTTAACGTATTAGAATCTAATTCTAAGAAGATAAAGCTTTTCTTAATTTTTTCGATTTTTTAAGTCGAGTGGTTCAATTGCCCCATGGTTCAATTGACGCCTTTCTCCCCTACTTAAGGTATTAGAGTTTATAAGCTTGTTCAAAGTTGAATTCTTTGCATAATTTCTGTGAGGACTGGGTCTGCTTCTTAGTTATCCTGAGCTCACTATCATACAACGGTCTGCCAAAAAAATCTCGAGTACCTCTACCAGTCTTCAATTGCATATTCGCATTCGTGGCAGCTCTCTACATTACTGAGATCAGGTTATGGTATTGCTACTCAATGGACAGAGATTCTATATTTACAAAGGATTGAGGAGAAGGGTAGATGTACCGTTTGTGGCCACTTTAAGCAATTTCGTATCTATTATTTAGAATTTAATAAATATAAGTAAAATATATAATAACAAAATATAAAAGATTGACATCTTTAATGCATCAGTTATCGAATAATTACCAGCGATTACCTTATAAACTTACTTCTGTATAAGAAAATAAGAATATTTAATCATACCTGCTGTTTCACCAGTAGTGGCCATAGAATTACTACTTTTGGCCCTCAGTGCACCACTTTTGGTCATAGTAAGCAATAGTTTTTGGTAAATGGAATATTATTAATATTTACTCAATTAATAACCAAAATAACAATTTATTGTTACAGATAAAGAACTTCAAGTTATTTTTTAGACTTTTTTCGCGATTAATTTTTTTAGCAGCTAATTCTTTAGCTGATTTTTTTTTAGCTTGTTCCTCTAACCTCTCCTGTTTTATCTTTTTATTTCTCTCAATTCTCTCTTTTCTTTCAATTTTCTTAAGCTTTTTTTCTTCTTTTTCTTTCTCATTTCTTTCATTTTCTTTAGTTCCCACATAACACGAAAGGTTTTGAAATCTTTCAGCGAAAGTTTTCGTAAAATATTTCCACAAAATCTTTCAGAAACCTTGCAGACATCATTCTAAAATATTTTGAAAAAGATTTATAAAAGATTTTACAAAAATATTTTTAAAACATTTCTAAAATATTTTACTGATAGAGTAATTAAAATGTTTAAAAATATTTCTATGAAACCTTGCAGAAACCTTGCAAAAAGATTTTACCAAAATATTTGAAGAAAGTTTTTAAGAATATTACAAAAATATTTTATAAAATGTTGCAGAAAGGTTTTCAACCGTTTTTTAAAATTATTGTTTCAAAATGTTTTTTAAATCTTGTAGTAATCTTTTAAATAATATTTCTCAAAACATTTTTAAAAACATTCTTGAAATCTTTTGGGATGTGTTCTGGAAACATTTCCGAAATATTTCAAAAAAATATAATTTTTCGCAAAACCTTGATGAAAAAAAATTACAATAAAACCTTGCAGAAACCTTTTGCAAAGATTTCACACAATATTTCAAAAAAGTTTGTAAAAATATTATGAAAAATATGTCAAAAACATTTCAAACATATTTATAGAAACCTTTAAGGCCGGCAATACATGTAAACGCCTAAATTTTGACCGTTTTTCAGAGGCTTATTTAAAATGGAAGGAATAAATGAATCGTTTTGAAACTTAGCATGTTTATTCATTACATATTAAAATATAAGAATCCGTTTTTTTTTTAATTTTTTTTTTCCAAATGGCTGCTGTAATAACCAAACTCCTGAGGCCCTCGCGGCGAAACGCATCAATCATGGTAATTTTTAACTTTAATTACAGCACTCTAAAATTAAAAAAAAAGGGTCGGAGCGTGTTAATAAAACATGTATCTTCTAGTTGAGCTAAGGAAAAACTAAAAAGTAAAAAAATCGTAAATTGGCAGACTCAGACAAAAAGAGTCTGATTTTTGACCCTTTTTTTAAACGATTTGATGGTCAAAAATGGCAATTTTTGAAAATTTTGGTGGCATTCTAACAATTCAACTAGAAGTTAATACTATAAAGAAAATGTGTGCTAAAGTTCATAAGAATCGGTTGAGAACTATTTGAGTTATCTTGAATGTCAATTTGAAAAAAGTCGTTTTGAGAAAAACGCGTTCAAAGTTTAGCGTTCGCGTCTAGCGCCAAATTGAGGCGGAGCACTCAAATGAATTTTTAATCGATACATAATGCGAATTTCATTCTAAAAATTTACGGGCATATTTTTGAGATATTAAACTAACTTTAGAAAAAAAAAAGAAATTCGAATTTTTTTTTTATTTTACTTGTATAGCCGGCCTTAACAAAACATGACGATAAGGTTTCAGAAAATCTTCTAAAAACCTTCTGTGGGACGAGCGCCTCCATGCCAAACTTATGAGGCATTCGTAAGAAATATTTATCGGTAACCCTGAATAGCTCAATTGATTAAAGAGCAGTCGCGCCCGGAAAGCGAAAGTATCGAATCCCCGTCGGTCCGGTCAGTCAGCTGTCCAATTTTTTTCACGAATCCCACAAAGGGGGCTCAGCCGGGATGGGGAGGGTCTGTTCCGTAATATGTTCCACAGTCTTACAACGCCACGAAAAAAAAAAAATTCGGTCATTCGTGAGAAGGATTTGGTCGGTGAGCCCTGGCTGGAGGAGAAGCTCTCAATTGTCTTTTTTGAAAAAATTTCAAAAATGTTTTCTAGAAACCTTTCGCAAAATATGGTGATAAGATTTTAAAAAATCTTTTAAAAACCTTTTTAGAAATCTTTTGGAAGTTTCTGAACGCGGACACTTTCACCTTGTAGAAAGATTTTTTAGAAACCTTTTTGAAAGACTTAAAGCTTTCCAAGAAATGTTTTAGAAAGATTTAAGAAAGTTTTTATTTTATGTGGGCTTCCATAAATTCTATTCCTTTCTCAGATGTTATTACTAAAGGCAAATGTTCGACAGCACGTTTGCGCTTTGATGGCTGTTTTTTAGTCAACATAACTATTTGATTAATGACTTTATCTAACGATTATCGTCGCATTGCTATTGTATTAGAATTAGATACATTTTCCGTGCTAAGAATAGAAACTGCATCAGGTTCTATAACTTCAATAATTACAGGTGATGATTGGATAGCGTTATTACTGGAAGGAAGAACTGCTCTAATAGTGTTTGAATCGGTATTAATATCTGAATGGATAGGAGGTTCAGGTGAAAGAGAGATTCCAAAATCTAAATTCTGGTTAGGACTGTGAGAAATGAAGGATTCCAATGGTTCTTCGACTTAAAAAGAGTAAAAATCAAAATCAAACTAAAACATGATTTTAAAATGAATCAAAAAACCAATTAAAGGAACTGAAAACCGATCAGTTTTAAGAAATTGCACTTCAATTTTTGTTTTGTTTAATCATACTTACATTCATCAAAATTAGGCTCTGAAAACTCGGACAAGTTAAATTCCATAACATTGTCATCATTAGTAATCGAAGGATTGAGATCTTCAGATGCGAGAAGAAGACACGATGGAGATTGTTAGTCATTATCTGTATTTGTATCATCTTCTACTACCTTGACCCAAAGATCGTACAAAAGCTCATATTTATCATCAGCTTCCCAAGCAATACCTGCGGCTTTTGCATGCTTAAATCGTGGTAAAACATCAGCATCAATCTTGTTTTCAACGAATTGCCGGTGAGATAAGACTTGTGCTGATTTTTGTGATTCGGGTTCGTTAGAAATATTTTGAGCATTTTGAGACTCTTTTATTTCAACGAATTTTGTGTAATCGACTGTGTCAGCATCGAATGGGCATATGCCACAAGCTTTAAATCCACTCTTGATAACACTAACGAAATTTTCCTCATTAATAAGCTTTGACAAAAAAGCTGGAACATTATGTTTTTGCACTTTAGCACCATTATTTTCTATTCGCTAATTACGAATTAAATTCTTTCATCGTTGTTTTAATGGGAAAAAAAGGATACATCGAGTGGTTGTAGAATATGAGATGCGTGGTGCGGGAAACAGCACAGGATAATCTGTTTTTCTTTGCAGAACTTACTCAAATAGATCGATATGTGAGAGATATGACCATATAAGAATACAATCACTGGGAATTTAATTCTACTATTTTGAAGAAATGAATAAAAAACATTTGTGAAATACTCAAAAAAAGATTCACTGGTCATCCACCCATTTTCCGATTTCCCTATTCCCCAGCCTTTTGGAGCACTCAACACAAATTTTTGGTAAACGTTCAAATTTAAAAATTGTTAGCCAAAGTAGGGTAGAGAAGTTATAGCATACGGTAACCAAGTTTGTGAGAGACCGATTACCATGGGCAGGCATATATTAACCAAATTGTTCCGATTAGCGATATCATGCACGTTCCAGAAAGAGAGATTTATTAAACTAGGGCCCTGTCGTTTTTTGTCTACGAGGAGTGTTTGGCTTATATTGCACGCTGGCGAGGAGACCTTGGAGATTGGGCAGAAGTAGAGACTAGTTTATTCGTTTAGTGTTAACCTCTATACCGTGCTAAAACACAAGTTCTCGTCCGACCACTAAAGTTAAGCAGCACTGGGCACGATTAGTACTTGGATGGGTGACCGCTTGGGAACACCGTGTGCTGTTCTTCGAAAGTCGTTGTTCACCTCTGCTGCCAGCAAGACGTGTTTACTTTAGCTCAGGATTTTTCTTAATTTCTTTCTAATTTCTCAACATAATCGCGTTTGGTGAAGTTAGTCTTTACGAAGTTCATTGTCGCTTTTCTTAACTAACCTTTTAATCTATTGTATTGCACAAGTCACAACATCTTCATTGACAAGTGTAGCCTTAGATATATAATCCAATAACGCAGCTGCTTCTGTAGAAATTTCAGCTCCCTTATTTTTTAATTTGTAAAGTAATTGTGGTTAATTACTCCATCCTATTTTATTAGCACTTAAAGTAAGAAACATAGTATGTTTTCCTATTTGTCGTATCATCACAAAAAGATCTCTTTTTCGTTTGTTTCAATACCAAACAGAATTAGGTTTTGATCGTAGAAAAGCTAAATTTATTAAATTAAATTTAAATTATATTTAATTTACTTTCGATGCAATTATTAATATATTCCTTTGATTCAATCTGCTGCCGTGTAATATTCGTATTTTTTCCCACATGCTTAAATGCAATAGTAAGTGAGTCACGAACTCTTATTCTCATTATTTTCATAGCAGCGTATAATAAATAATACGGAGTAACTCCACATCGGTGTGATCTTCGTAATTCACTAGTCGCTATTGCGAATGGTGTTGCATTTATTCCGTCTCTGAATGTTCGGAAGTAGCCCAAATAAGTCGATAAGAAAGAAAGTTCTTCAACATGTTCATCAAAAATAATACTTCGTGAAAGATTATACTGTGCAGATGCAATCTGTAAATATTCGTCATCATTCCACATCAGAGTCTGTTGTTGTGCTGTTAGACTTTCTTTGATCGGTATATTTTCATTTGTGTCTTCTCGATGAATTTCATCAATGCTATGATCATAGTTGAAAAAGCTGTCATCTACATAATATCGTAGAGTTTGAATCAAGTACTGAAGCTATGCACAAATCGTTCTTTTATTAAGGAGACACGTCCACAAAAAAATCGATTTTTTTTTCGATTTTCTGAAAGAATATTATTTCAAAAATATTTCTTCAAATTTTGGTAAAGATCCGCCATTATTTACGAAACTGTAGTAGTTTAAACGGAGCGCGCCGTAGCGTTCCAAGTAAGTGTCCAAAACTTTAAATGTTAATTGCTCCTATTCGCGTTTTTAAAACGGTTGCCCTCGTTGCGTCCAGACCATTTATCCGATCCTTACCAAATTTTGTACAGTAGTACAAGATACACGTATCTAGGGAATGAACGAAAGGATTTTTTGAAAAAATGCCAATTTTTTTTTCTTTTCTCAAAAACTCGGCGATTTTTCTACAAAAATGTCAATTTTTTCGTTAAAAGTCGACTATTTGGAAAAAAATTAAAAAATTAAAATTTCCTTTCGTTCATTCCCTTCGCCAACATCTCTACTAAAGGATAACACTCGGTTTTTATGTTTCTGATGAACCAATTGTTGCCAGTAAGGGCAACTGAAAATCACCTGTTTTTTGGATTCTTAGAAAAGTGGTCACAGACAACACAATTTACAATATTTTTACACACAAAAAATTGTGAATATAGTTCAGATATACACTAAACCACAAAGTGGCCACAGACAACACAATTTACAATATTTTTACACACAAAAAATTGTGAATATAGTTCAGATATATAACTTACATATACAAAAAATCTGTATTGAAATTAATAAAACTGGCTGCAAAAAAAATTCACAAAAAATCCGCCTTTTTTTTGCACTCGAAGGTGACGTGTCCCCTTAACTATTCCCATTAAGTAGTGTGATCTGTGAATTTTTTTTTCTTGATATGAACGTTAATGGAATGGTCTTCATTAATATTGCGAAGTAAATGATTTACCATATTGTCCACCTAGACTGGTACATTAATAATTTGACTATAAATTCCGTATTGACCGTGGATGTGTCTCAACCGTCTAAAGCATAAAAATAGAATTCGCGGAGAGACAAGTCTTTCGGAAATTAAATCAAGTAGTGACAAGGACGCAGGTATATTTGGATATTTGAAACCGTTTTATGTGGACAATGTTATAATAACTTTCTTTTCTATTGATTGGTAACACGTGGTGCAAAGTAAAATCTCATTAATTGAATTGAAATTATCAGTTATTATACGTAAGAGTTCTTCATGTTCTGTTTGTGGTGGTTTTAAATCATTGTGGAACCATAATCGATCGCAAAGGGAGCATGCATAACCGAATATATTGTTAAAAAATTTGTTGCGCAAATCATCATGGGCAACTTTATTTCTTAGAAATTGTGAGCTCGGAATATCAAAATGTGCCGTGAAAGAGGTGCGAACGAAGAAGAAAGAACAAAGAAAACAAAATGGCCGCCGGGAAGATGCCAAAGAAGAAAATGGTCGTTTCACAAGGAGAAGCCAGACAAGAGAAAGATGGCCAATCAGAGGCGAAACCGTGCGAGAGAAGAAAGGTAAAAAAAAAGAAAAGAAAAAACGTGGTAAAACCTGGTTCTGGAGATCAGGTTGGGGTCATTAGTGTGTAAAGTCTGCTAGTCGTGGGTAAAGGCGGCGAGTCACTGACCAGAGGATGACCAATGGAAATGTTGGACAAACTAGAAACTTCTCTTTTTTTAATTATGATCCCATAGAACAGATTTATTTAGAGAGAAAACAGAAGATACACACGACGTACAGAGAAAGAAAAGAAAGATACAAAAAGTGATATAGAGAACTGGAAGAGTAATTGGCACAAAGCGACTGATAAGCTCGGCGATCGATTTAGAATTGATTAGGAACTGTGGGAAATCCGACAGGCCGCGTGCCGAGTGACTAGTTACTGACCACTGTAACGACCAATAAAAAGGCTGGACACGACCAGGGATTTCTCCTTTTTTTTACTAGTGACTTCACAGTCCAGATTTCACAAATTATACAAGAAGGAAATGCACACGGAACGAAGACACAGAATTTACGATACGGAAAATGATATAATTAGATCAACGGAGATAAAATAATTATTGACTGTTGAATTCAACGAACCGCACGAGAATGATCGATATCGACGCAGCTTCCGCTGAATCCTAGATCATCAGGGCGCGGGGGCAGACGCGCCGAGAACTCGCCATGTCGATCCGCCAGTAAAAGCCCCTGGTCACGATGACGTCACATGCTTCGGTGTGGGGAACAAGGTCAACGGAAAAGGTTGATCTGGAGATTTACGCGATAGTCGTCAATTTAAGTAACAAAAATATATAAATTTATTAACAAGATACAACTAAACTCTTGGACGCCATATATAGGACTAACTTACATTTCGACCGTTACGTTCAACTTGGGTTTAGTTAGTCTAGTACCCGCATAGGGAKGAAGGGCGCCAGTGTGCCGCGTCGATACACTAGGCACGTATCGCCACATTCGGCCAATCAGATGCTGACACCTCCTGGACCGGCTACGTAGCCGAACAGATGCTGCCACCGCCAGACGCGCTTACTCTAGGCGGCTGCTAGGGACATCTGCGTAGGTTCGCGCCGGTGTACAGGAAGGTGTCAGCACCGCAGAGAAGATCTGAAACTCACGAGTCGACCGAGAGGTGTCAGCACCGAGCAGGTGCGGGACGCCACAGTCACTCCCCCCTCTGGACCGGACGCCGGAGGCGAACGGATCCTAAGATCTTCTGAGGATGTTCGGTCGATGACGTTGTCGAAGCTGTCCGCTGTTGGAGGTCGCAGGAGGTGACCGTGTAGCAACGGCTGAAGATGGTGGTGGCGAGTCGATGACAGGTCCGGAGGTCGAAGGCGAGGTCTGCACTGTAGGTGAAAGTCCGGGAGCAGCCGTAGGACGAGAGGACAACGACGAAGCAGGAGCAGATGTCCGCGCTGGCGTGTCGAATGTGTCGAGGTACGCCGGTTTTAAAGCGTCCGTGGAGACAGTCCTTTCCAAGCCGTTGACCTCAATGACGTAGACCTTGTCACTGATGGTCTGACCAGGCGAGCTGCACGGCGCGAAGAAAGCGCTAGGGATCTTTAGCAGCGTGCCGCAAACTATTTCCGCTGGCGAAGCCTGATGGTTCCCTTTGTAGGCGTTCCGAAGGCCGAGAAGCACGAGTGGAAGTGTGTCAGGCCAAGGCGCCTGGGCGCACATAAGCGCCGATTTGAGCGTGCGATGAAATCTCTCGACCATGCCGTTAGCTTGAGGGTGGTAAGGCGTCGTCCTGATCCTCGTGGTTCCCGAGGCTTGAGCAAGTGCGGCGAAGAGAGATGACTCGAACTGAGTACCCTGGTCGGAGGTGATTTTGAGCGGACATTCTTTGTCCGCGATCCAAGCCGACGTGAAAGCCTTAGCGACGGTCTCTGCCCAGATGTCTTTGAGCGGAACAGCTACTGGCCATCTAGTGAAACGGTCGATTATCGTAAGGCAATAACGGAAGTTCTTTACCTGGAGCAGCGTGATGATGTTGACGTGGACATGCTCGAAGCGGCTCTCCGTAGCTTGAAAGCGGGAGAGCGCGGCACGATTATGCCTGGAGACTTTCGAGCGCGGACACGGAAGACAGGCGCGTGCCCAAACGGTGACGTTCTTACGAAGACCGGGCCAGACAAACTGCTGCGAGATTTTACGTACCGAGACACGGACACCAGGGTGGGCGAGACCGTGAATAGCCTCAAAGGCGGTTTGACGAAGAGAGCGAGGCAGGTAAGGCCGAACTCGACCGCCGTGTGAATCGCAGGCCACCTTGATTCTCCTATGGATGAGGCGTTGTATTTTGAGGGAGGTGCGTGCTGCGAGTGATGAAAGCTCGTCGTCGCGAGCTTGTGCATCCGCGATGGTTTTGAGACTAAGAGCCGAAGGCAAGCTGACCGTGGCGCAGACTGAAGCTTTCGTTGAAGGCGACGCGGAGTCGTCCGAAGGCTGGTCCGGAAGAGGGCGTCGGCAACGACGTTGTCTGATACGCTGACGTGCTTGAACGTGACGTCGAATTGCAGCAGAAAGTCAAGCTGCCGTTGTTGTCGAGGAGAGGCCTTATCCGAGGGTTGGTGAGCTGCATAGATAAACGGCCGATGATCTGTCACCATCGTGAACGGAAGACCCACTAGAATTCGCCTGAAGTGATGCACCGCCAAAAAGACGGCCAGGAGTTCCCGATCGTTGTTACCATAGCGAGACTTCGTTGAAGACAGCGTCTGCAAAAAGAAGTTGATGGGCCGCCAATCTTTATCGATGAGCCGCAGTAACGCAGCGCCTACGGCTGAGTGGGAGGTTCGGCGAGACGAAGCGGGACGGACGGTGAAAGGAAGGCTGTCTCCGTAGCTGTCGCGAGGCTGCGCCGAGCATCTTCGAAGGCGCGGTCAGCTGCATCGTTCCATATGAGCGGTTGACGGCTGCCGATGGGAAGACCACGAAGGAGCTGGTTGAGCGGTGCCTGGGTATGAGCGGCATGCGGCAAGCTCCGTCTGAAAAATTTAAGCATACCCTAAAAACGCTGCAAGCTCCTTGGCGTTGCGGGTTTCTGAATGTTCCGAATTGCAAGGACTTTACGCAACGGATGACGAATGCCACTTGAAGAGATCCGATAACCCAAGAAGACAACACTGGGAAGTCCGAGCTGCAATTTATCGACCTTGAACGAAAGTCCGGCCTCCCGCAAACGAGAGAAAAGGACTCGTAGAACGTGGAGGTTTTCCTCGTGAGAGGAGGACCGGACGCAAAGATCGTCGATGTAGCAGCGATCGAAAGGAAGGTCTCGAAGTAGAGAGTCCATAAAACGCTAGAAAGTTTGCGAAGCGTTGCAAAGGCTGAGCGGCACTCTTCGGAACTCGAACAAGTTAAAAGGCGTGGTTACGGCCGTTTTTTCGACGTCTGATTTTGCCATCGGAATATAAAAATAGGCCTCCTGAAGGTCGATGACCGAGAAGACCCAGCTACCGCAGTTATCCTCGAGCAAGTCTTCGATGACAGGGAGAGGATAACGATCAGGTAACGTGATGGCGTTAAGACGACGATAATCGCCTGTCGCTCGAAAGCCGCCTGAGGTGAAGTAGGCTGGTCCACGGGCTGAAAGACGGCCGAACAACTCCTTGCTGGAGAAGACAGTCGAAGGTGAACTTAGCCGCGGCCAAGCGTTTGCCGGAAAGGCGACGCGGGCGTTCGAAAACGGGCGGTTCAGCCGTTACAATGCGGTGCATCACAGAAGAGCCCTGGAGCACAGCCTCGGATTTAGAGGGCAGACCAAGGGTGAGCGTCAGGAGGCGGCGACCAAAAGTGTGGATGGGCGAACCGTTGGCAGCAACTAGACGGAGTTTGTACGATCCGAAAGGATCATACGGTAATTAGCGGTATTCAAAATTCGCGCGCGTCCACCTCCATCGATTAAGATTCTAGATCGATACTCATTGTGAGCATCGATCAATTACCAGTAACTACCGAAGCGCCACTCTAGTTACCCCCACCTCTCGCCTCCCCACTTCTCAATCCCCTAGTGCCTACGCAGTACACAGTACAAAGGGACATTCATACTAGTTCTTTATCGGACGCTTACGACTACACATCTTCAAAGATTATAGAGGCTATAGTGGACAAAGGCTTTAAGAATTCACAAAGGACAACGGAAAGATCACCTTAATCTTTAAGTCTTGTGAAGGCAAGCCTATTCGACATCACAACCCTTAAGGTTGTGATTGCTATAATTCAGGAGGGCGAGAGGTGAGATCTTTATATTATTATATTTTATATCGACGGTATTTTCCCACGTGGTTACACCACGTGGTGGACTTTTCTTGTTATAATTAAATATCATCCAGGGTTTTTATGCCGCAAGGCTTTTCCCTGACGAGCCAATAAAAAAAGGCATTGTTTCTTTGTTTAGCTCAATCACGTGTTTTATTTTACACCTTAACCTAATCCTTTATTCTCCACTTCATAGCAAACAACTAATGATCAGAGGAATTTTCATTGAAGAATCTTTTGGTCATAACAGAGTTCATCGTACAAGAGCGGTTTCGAGACAAAACGGCGAGGTAGAAGAGAAACAACCGAACCGCAGTCGACAAGCATAGAATGCTGCAACGAGCTCTCGAAGATGTGAAGGCGGTAGTCCAACAAGGACGAAGGAACGCCATCGATTACCTCGGAAATGTGTGACGGTACATTTAGTCTCCCGAATTGTCCGCCTTAAAGCTGCAGGAACCCTTGCAGCGAACTGCTTTCTCCCGATGAAGTTTGTGATAATAACACCAGCGTGAAGAAGCTGGTGGAGTTCTTGCCGAGGCTTTCGCTGGTGGCGGAGGAGGAGAAGTGATCTGGAGGCGTCGCGGAGGCGACGGCGAGCGGGGTTGCTGCGAAGTAATTTATTGCAACTGTGAGCTGCAGCAGCTGATATGTGTTTCGATTATTGGAAACCGCCAGGCTTGCCAGCGTAGAGTGCACCGTGGCCAGTTCTGTCGCGATGTAATCCGGCATCGAGCCGGGCCCGTGCAAGGTTGAAGCTGCTTGAGAACCAGCGACCGCGAAGATCCGACCACCGAACCCGGATTGCGTCATTATCGACGCTGTTTCTGGCAAGATGGCGCATCCGCCGAACGAGTTGGGACGGAGTCCGATCCCCCATCGTCAGCCTCGAAAACAGCTTTTGCAGCTGCTGCACAGCTGTATCGCCGAACCGAGCCAAAATTTGAGATTTAAGATGTTCGTATTTCTCTGCGGAAGGAGGGCGATTAAACACGTACTCCATCTCTTCTAGAGTGTCGAAATCGAATGCTGTTATTGCAGAATGATAGTGTCTGGTATCCGAACGCATATCATTGCACCTGAACAGCGACTCCGTCTGGAGAAGTCAAAGCTTCGGACTACGACGCAAAAAGGGCGGCCAAGGGTAATTTGACCTACGATTAGCGTCGCTTGGAGCGGAGGCGGGAACAAGAACGTCAGTGTGTTCAGAAACCACGTTTCTGCAAGCTAATGCCCCGGTCGGCGCCGTGACCGAGACAGGAGCCGGAGGAGGAACCCGCTAACCATAACGGTCCTCCACGGGCGAACTCCTCGAAGCAGCCGCGTCCGATAAATCACGGGGAGCGCGCTGCGAGGCTTCAGCTTGCGTAATCGGCATTTCGAAAGTAAGAGACAGGGAGAAAAACGAAAAGAGGAAAAGAAATCACACACGAAGAAAGAAAAAAGAAAGACGAAACGATCAACGTGCTTACGAGAATAGTGGGCTAACGAGGAAAGAGAACGAAAAAGAACAATATAGCCGCCGTGGGAGATAATACGAAAGAAAATGGCCGATCAGAGGCGAAGCCGGGAAAGAGAAGAGAAAATAGAGACGAAATACGTGGTTAAACCTGGTTCTAGAGATCACGTCGGGGTCACCAGTGTGGGAAGTCCACTAGCGGCGTTGTGAGTTGGCGAGTCACTGACCACAGGACGACCAATGAGAACGCTGTACGACTAGGAAACTCTCATTTTTAATGGGGATCTCACAGAACAGATTTAATAGATAAAGAACGGTAGAAACACACGACGTACAAAGTAAGATAGTAAGACACAGAAAAGATAAAGAAATACTAGTATGAATTGCAATAAAGACTATCAAGTTCGACGATCAGAACAGAATTAATTAGCACCTGACGCAGCATCCGCTAAATTGGAGATCGTTGGAACGCGGGGAGAGGCACGCAGAGATTACGCCACGTAGATCAGATAATTACAATCCCTGGTCGCGATCACGCCACATTATTATTATTATTATTATTATTATTATTATTATTATTATTATTATTATTATTATTATTATTATTATTATTATTATTATTATTAGTTTTTATTGGCATGAACTTTTACAGTATAGAGCCACAGCACCAGTACAGTGGCGCCGATGAGGGCGCGCTGAGTTACAATTTCAAATACAAAAATAGTCATATCCTAATATCTAATCTTAATCCTAAATCTTAACCTAAAGTAGGATTACAGAGAGAATAATGAAGTACCGTAAGTAAGTAAGTAAGTAAGTAATTAATAAGATGATACATGAATGAATGAGTATAATACACAGAGTGAAATGATCTAAATGTGCTAGATTGAATAGTGATTAAATGTAGGCATTATATTACATATTTATTGTACGATCCGAAATGATCGTACGGTAACTAACTGTATTCAAACCGCGCGCGTCCGATTTTACCGACTAAGATTCTAGTTCGATATTCATTACGAATATCGAATAACTCCAAGCGACTATCGAAACGCTAATGATAGCCACCACTACCTCTCTCATCCCCACCTCTCACCTCCCCACTATACGACCTCTGTTAGACCAACTCAAAGCAGTGCTGTCAGATCGTGGGTAAATCTTACCCTCTCCCTGTGCCACTGGTATTGCACACAATGAAAGTTTTCCATGTCCGTGTGTTTGGGATGTCGAAAGAAGTCGAGTGTAACCGAAGTTGGCGGGCACGCCGGAGTGGCACACTATGAAAGCGACTCGTGTCGTCCGAACACATGGACACGAGTCGCTTTCATAATGTGCCACTTCGTGACCACTGCGGAGTACTTTTCTGATAACCCAAAGCTAACCTCAAAGATGAATTCTGAATTCTTTGTAATTTTTCAAAATTTGCATTTGAACATGGCGAAATGAGAAAGCCACAATATTCTAATCTTGATCTGACTAAGAATTGGTAAAGTAAGATCAACGTACTTGGATCTGCACCCCACCAGGTCCTCCTCAAACAACTAATAATTCTGGATGAAAAAACACTCTTTCTAACTAAGTAGTCGATATGTTTAGACCAATTGAGCTGTTGATCTAAAATCATACCAAGAAGCTTAACCTCACTGGTTGGTAAAATTGTTTCATCCTTTATTTTTAATTCAATATTTCTGTTATTTAGGTTGCACTTATTGAAAAAAATTAATTCACATTTATGTAAAGCCAATTCAAGGCCTCTATTTTTAAGAAAGTTTAAAACGAGATCAATGACGAATTCGAGTTTATTAATGCCTTCTTGCGGGTTGTCCCACTGAGTGAACAAAACCACGTCGTCAGCAAACTCTAAAATTCCTATATCTATCCCTAAAAGTAATTTTAAAAGCCTGGTGTAAATGGCATAGAGAATAGAGCTAAGAACGCTCCCCTGTGGAACGTCTTTATTTACTAAATAAGTCGTATTATTATCCGAATTGAGTGGAATAAGAATCCGTTCGTTTATAAGAAATTTGATAAAAATGATAAATTTCTTTGGTAGTCCTAGCTTGATCAAATCGTCAATTAATATATCAGGGATAACCTCATTGAGTGCGTCTTTAATATCTAAGAAAAAAGCTGCTAGGCTTTTCTTCTTGTAAAAAGTTTCATGGATRTGTGTGGTCAAAATAGAAAGATTGTCGGCGCAGGATTTACCTCTGCGAAAACCAAACTGCGATGGTGAAAAGACGTTATTATTTTCCAATCAAAAGATTAGCCGGAAACTAATCATTCTCTCGAATGTTTTTAAGATATACGATGCCATAGAGACAGGACGGACCTTGTCGCTATTGTTTTTCGGTATAAAGGCTATTAGGTATTTAGACCAGTCTTCTGGGAACTGACCTTGACTGTAACAATCATTGAATATATCTAAGAGTAATCTTTTGTAAAATTTCGGGAGAAATATCAGCAATTCATAACTGATTTTGTCAACACCGGGTGACGATTTAATATTCATCGAGTGAAGTGCAGATTTGAGTTCTTCAAAGGAAAATAGGATGTTCATAAAATGGTCATCATTATAACCAGAGTATTGTGATTCTATAAATTCAGAGAGATTTTCGTGAGGGCATAAATCTACATTTTTGGGAATACATAGTTCATCAAGGCAGTTTTTCGCATTGACTAATGCTGTCTTGTTACCATCCAGTGAGACGGTTCTACTCAAACCATTTTTGAATATTTTAATTTTACTCCACACATCTAAAATTCTAGAATTACGATTAATTGATCTACAAAAATTCTTAAATGAGTTGATCTTTTCTTTTCTCAATGTTCTTACGGTTTAGGCTTCCAACTTTTTATGATTGAAAAAAGATTCTCGATTGCATCTATAATGAATCGACCTAAATGATGCATCCCTTAGCCTAACTGCTTTATCACATTTTTCATTCCATCACATATTTTTCCTAACTTTTTTCTTACGCTTAAAAGTTTTATCATTAGGATTTTGCTTTTTTTTTTAAACTGGAGTCGTCTAAAGTTTTATAAATAAAATCTATAAATGAATTATATCTATTGACAGCTGGTTGGTTAGTAAAAAGTATATTATTGAAATTTGATTTTTCATCGTCAAGTAGTTTGAAAAATTTTGCTAAATCTATATTTTTCAGATTAATGCGATAATCTGTTCTATATTGTTTGTCAACTTTAAGAAAAAAGGAAATAATAATGGGGTAATGATCGCTACCCCACGAGTCCTTAAGCACTGACCAGTCTGCCCTAAAAGACACATCCATAGATAAAAAGGTTAAGTCTACGTTCGAAAAGGTATGACCTTTATCCGAGATCAAAATATGAGTGGGTTTGCGATTATTTAAAAGAAAGAAGTTGTCAAAGTCTGTATTATCATATATGATATTGCCGTTTCTACAAGATTTATTACTTCCCCAAAGTGGGTAATGTGCATTAAAGTCTCCTAGTAATATGTAAGAATTGAATATTTTAATTTTATCTGTCAGTGATATCCATTCTCTTGAGGTTAAGTTATTAGCTGTTTTGGGCGACCTATAGCAGGATATTATTAGTAACTCACCCAAGTTACAGCCTACTGAAATAGCTCCTATTTCCAAACTATTTAGTGTAATATTCAAGTCTACTTTTTGATAAAAAATATTTTTTCTAATAAAAAATGCCAAATCTCCTCCTTTGCCATCGGGTCTATCGAATCTAAGAGTATTAAAACCGTTTAGAGTAAATCTTATATTGTCTTTGAGCCATGTTTTACTAATGACAATCACATCATAATCTGATGCGTAGTTTTGTAAGCATAATTTGTTGGAAATTGATCTACAAATCCATTGTAATATTTAAAAATTTGAATTATCCATAATAGAATAGTATTTATTAGTAAATTTTGGAAGACTTGTTTAATGATATAATATAATAATATTCTACGCAATTTTATTACCCTTAATACGCTTTCTATTATCTCTCGTATATGTCTTGAGTGTATTACTAGAATCGTTTATTCCATTCGAAAGTCCTGTAACAGTACTATTAAGCGGTGAAGTCGCAGATGAACACACCACCTTAGAGGTCGTCCGCTGCCCGGCCTTGGCGGCTTCGGCGGCGGCGGCGACAGCTGCTTCCGCGGTTTCGGCGGCCCCCCAGNATAATAATATTCTGTATGAAATTTTTCAAAACACGGATATACACATAAACCAACATCACAGTTCTCACATTGATATCGTGTTTGACTGCTTTTATCGTTCTTTTTGCATACCACACATTTTCTTAGTGGATTTTTTCTCTTCGTCTTGTTATTCTCGTAAAGTGATGGGAAATGTCTTGCAGTAAGACGCGTTATGTTAATATGACAAGATTTATTAACATTCTTCGTGGCTTTCGATGAATGGTAGCGTCTGAAAATTTGTCGAATTAATTCAATATGGAATTTAGCTATCGATATATATTTCCCACTTTTCAACTTATATAGACAATAAGCGTTCCATATGCATATATCCAATAAGTGGAAAAAATACTTTTTATACCACTTTATATTTTTCCTTTGGGAATGAATTGTACTTATTATCATATCAGTTTTATCCATGGCTCCCATAGAACGATTATAATCAACGACACACTTTGGTTTTATGATCATTTCCTTAGTGCGATAATGGATTTTTGTATCGACAAATTCTTCGGTGTGAAAGGTCGATAACATATACACCTCCCTTTTGTCATGCCATTTCATGGCTAGCAAACATTCTGACGATCAGAAACCCGCCTCGCCTTTTTTCAATTTTTTATTCATTCTTGGCATACCTTTGCGTCTTTTTTTTACGGTGCCACAGGCGTTAGTACTATTCTTGTGCAAAAAAATAAACAGTGCTGGACTTGCGTAYCAGTTATCAACAAATAGAGTATGCCCTTTTTCTAAATATGGTCTGAGTAGCTGGACAACAATGTTCCCAGATTTTCCAAGATTTGCATCTGTGTTGGTAATATTGGAGAGGGATCCGTCGTAAATTATAAAATCTTGAATAAATCCAGATTCCTTATCACATAACACAAAGGACTTAATACCAAATCTGTTCCTCTTTGATGGAATATACTGCTTGAAGGACAATCTGCCCTTATATAACAACAAACTTTCATCAATGCATAAATCTTGGAAGGGATACAACGCATTCTTGAAGCTTTCTCTAACCATATCACAAATTTCCCGAATTTTATATAATCTATCAACATTAGCTTGCGTATCATTGGTATTAAAATGTAATATTTTTAGTAAATATAAAAATCGGTCCCTTGACATTATTTCACCAAAAATTCTGCTTCTCAAAAGCTCATCGTTTGCCCAATACTCAGAATGAGATAATTTTTTATTCCGCGACATCAACATCTTTATACAGAGGAAACGATACATTTCAGCAAGAGAAGTCCCTCGTGAAGGACTCGGAGCGTTATTATTATTTATGCATTCCTCATAATCGTTTGTTGTTTTGACGATAAATTCCACAAAGCTCTCGGAGAAAAATAACTGGAAGTAGTCAAGAATTGATGCGGAGTGGCTAATTGGTACTCTTATTCCGGAATTTCGTTTCGAAAATTGATGAAATTTGGGTCGCGCCGGTTCGGTAGTCCATGCAATATCCAATATATTTTTTTCCGATTTTGTCGAATTTTGTTCTTCGGATTCTGAGGTGCTCAATATACTCTTTCGAGTTCTTTTGTACGAAGTAATAATATCATCTTCCGATTGCGATTCATTATGCCGCTTTCTTTTATTATTTTGATTTTTATTTTTTCTAATCATTTTCTAGAACGGGTCAAATATTTAAAAATTTATTGCAATTGCAGAAAAATATAAACGTTAGAAAAATAATCAGGTTTACCTTTGTCTTGCTGTACGTCTGATATATTATTTATATAATTTTAATATAATTATATCACAATTCACTATATTTATATAAATTTACTGCAATTTTGTCACTGATACGTCTTGTTTTTATCCTCTGATACATTCGACTTACGACTAACTGAGTATAATTATACATTTGAGGCCCACGGGTCAATGACAAAACAATGTCGAAAAAAATTGAACGTTGCAATAGCGCTTGCAATTGTTTGCGAACAGAAATACACGAAGCGATACCATTTATCTTAACATTTGGTTCCATTTTTGGAGCGGGTGACTATAGTCACCCGTCGTGTGCGGGTGTCGTTTTGTGGCGGGTGACTATAGTCACCCGTAGTAGTGAAAGGGTTAAAGTATCGAGAATCCTAATCTTCAAAATAATTTTGATAAAAATTCAATCTTGCGCAAGTCAAACACTTCATCAYTTATATCAATTGGCCCCAATGTATTATTCTGTGATTCATCTGTAAAATAAATTTATCAAGTTTTCATGGCATTACACGTAAATTATAAGAATTTTTTAAAAAGCTGCAACTTTTTGAATTTTAAATATCTAATTCATTTAATTAATTTCATATAATCATTATCAATCATACTTAGTGAATCTTTATAAATATCCCAATCAGTAATTTATTACCGGTAGAATTAGAAAATTTTTAATATTTAATTATATTTTCCAGCTGTCAAAAAACTAGTCAGATTAAATTAAATTGATAATTTAAATAATTTTCACTTAAAATACAATTTTTTAAATAATGAACAAAATTAATCATATTTTGATCAATTTTTTTTATATCCAATTTAATCATATTTATTTTTTTTATCTAAGAAATCAGAGTTCGTTTGATTGATAATTTATTATATATCTGATTTGGTATCTGAATACGAAAAATACCGTACCATTATTTAGTTTCTNTTACTAGAATCGTTTATTCTATTCGAAAGTCTTGGACACACCACCTTAGAGGGCGTCTGCTGCTTCGGCCTTGGCGGTTTCGGCGGCCTCCCAGGACTTAGCGTCTCTTCCGACGACGTTCGTTGTGGCGGCTCATAAGTGCCGTAGGTTGCATCTTCAGCTGAAGTAGATGCAGTTGAATTATTTGCAGTAGCAATATTCGGTTGTTGAGTTGTGAATTCAGACAGTGATTGAGTTGCAAATTCAGAATTATCAATTCGATAGGTAGAATTGACATCAGAATCCAATTCGTTATTCAATTTAGAATTGGCAGTATTAATTTGTGAATGCAAGTTCGGGTCCTGAGCTTGAGCCTCGGTAGTGAGATCACAAGAAGCATAAGCATTTGCAACTTATTGATCTGAGAATCTCTTAATCTGTCTTTGGTGTTATTTATCTGATTTTTCTTATTCTTGTTACTAATATTTGAATAATTTTTATTCTGGTCTTGAGAGAGAGCAGGGTAATTTTCTTTTGTTCTGATAGGCACTGCCGATTCAGAATTTACAATTTTACTAGCTTCGGCGAATGAGATGTTATCATAGGCCATCATTTCATTGATCCGTAAGTTTTTTTGGTAGACAGGACAACTAGAGTCAATACTCTTGTGCGGTCCTCTGCAATTGGCGCACTTGGGCGTCGTCATTGGGCATATCTGCTTATCCTTCTCATTATCATGTTCGCTGGTATCAAGCCCGCACTTGATGCATTTTTTCTTCCCTTTACAAGTTTTAGCTGTGTGTCTAAACTTGAAGCAGTTAAAACACTGCATTGGTTTATTCACATATGGTTTAACATCAGATTTTACATGTGGCATTTTAATCTCTGGAGGCAACACTTGACCAGAGAAAGTCAACTGAACAGTTCGCGTGGGCAGCTATTTGTCATCATCACTTGTAGCGTTATGGTTTTTTCTCATTTGCTGTCTGACAGCAGTAACTTCGAAAGGTGAAATAATAGATTCAAGTATTTGTTGCTCTGAAATATATAATGGAACCCTAGCTATCAAACCTTTCCTTGACTTCCTATACTCAGGAATAAAAGTTTCCAAATTACGCTTAACAAAACAATCATCTGCTAAAATCTTATTGGCTTCATCTCTGCTCTTGCATAGTATTTCAACCTTGTATCTGCCTCTGTTTACTATATCATTAACATCTTTATACTTTTTGAAAATTACCTCGCCCACGGCTTAAGCGCTAAGCTCCCCACTATCATGAGATTTTCTCCTAACCCAGACCCCAAAGGGACCCCTGTTATCAGGATTGAAAAAATCAGCAGCCCTATTCCGTGCTACAGGTGTAGGTGGAGCGCCCCCGCCAGCACCTGTAGCTGGAACGCGCTTACCGGTTCTGCCCCTCTCTAGGTCCTCATCATTTCGAGTTCTTTTCTTCTTTAAGTCATTAAGACCACCACTTCCATCTACATCCATCTGCATCGACTTATCTTTCAAGTTTCCATCCATGATAACCATGGTGGGCGTATATAAAATAAAGCCGCCCGGCAAGCAGGGGCTATGGCTAGTGGAACCTCAGTAGAGGTTAGAAAATGTGCCCGGGCAAGCCCGGAGCGAATTACAATTATATGAAGTCAAAGACCTCAAAAAAAACAATACGTTATTCAAAATAAATTATTTCTAGGCGTGCCTTTCTACGAGCTATAATTTTAATATATTTTTTCTATGTTAACACTATGTAAATAGGATTTAATCGATCACCACGTGCATAATCGATCATGATCGCGACGCCTAAAGATAAGTTAAGGTTTCGCATGTTTATGCTACTCTCTGTTGTCCTCATTTTGTACCTCGTTCGCTAGTGCCGTCTCTACGGTTTCCTGTTTCGACGTTTGCTGGTGCTGTAGATTTCCTATTTGTTGACTTGATTGCGCCAGTGCGTTGTATTTGTTACTTATTCCTATTTTGTTTGTTGTATTTGTTTTGGATATTACCTTAGCAGTTTTTCTGGGCTGCTCCAATCCCCCTTCTACCTCCATAGATGCCGTTGATGATTCAGAGCCCTTTTGTTCTCGTGTAATTATGTTCGGTGTGACTATTTTGTTATGTGAATCTTTATTTGCAAGGAGTTTTTAAACATTGTTCTCAAGTTGTAGTCTGTTTAGATTTACACCTATGCGGTTATTCTGGACTCTGGGTTTGCAGGCTTTTTTCGTTGGCGTGTTCACGAGTTTATTGCGAGCTGACGCCATTTTGAACGCCAGCTTGTTATTATTGTCTATTTAGTCGGCTAATTATTATGTATAGCCGTGGCACTGTATCACCTGAGTTCTGTTCACAACACCTATAGTTAGCACGATGGAATAAATGTATTTTTTATTTTGAAATTCTTTATTTTTTCACTCTGTTTTAAAGCTGTTTATAGGAACGCAATTTGCACGATATGCTCTGCGCCGCTGATCATTTGTTATTCGTACTAGTTTCTCAAATCTTGTCTCTCTGCGAAGACATCTTCGGCGACGTTAGCTGAGATGTTAAAGGGCGACCGAGTGCACTTGCACCGGGAGGATGGGGCCGGCTTTCTAGTTGATGAGGTCTGCGTTGAGAAGCCTTCTGTTCTGCAGATCCACCGCCAGGTCAAAGTGCGCTAGAAAGTCCGCCTTAATGATGCAGTTGTTGACGTCAGCGACGATGAACTTCCAGGTGATGGGCTTTTGGCGTCGTGGCAAAAACGACGGTAGAACCAGCACTACCCAGCGGTTGATGACTGCCCAGGGGAGGGGGAACCGACCGCTCGGGAACGGGAACGTTATTGGGTGCGGCCCCCATAGTAGCTTGGACTTTGATCGCGGGCGTCGCTGTGGGACTTTAGATTGGACTTTAGCTGCTAATTTGCGGGGAGTTGGGCCAGGCTTGACTGCAGTGAGACTAGCAGCTGGGTAAGCAAGAAGATGTTGCCGGCTGGGCCGCTCGTTAGGGAGAAGGCTGGATGTGGGTTTACTGCGTGTACTGCTATTTCCGAGTACATGAGCTGCTCCGCTATCTGAACCAGTTGACATAATTGACAACCTGGCCAGTTGACAACAATTGAGTAAAATAAATAAAATATAAGAGAAAAGAGTAACAAAAGTGAACAACAAAATAATAATAATATGCAAAACTAGTATAGATAAAAACATTTTAATGATAATAGCGCATTAACATGTTAAAGACTATTTTATTCTGAAGGAATATTTGTGTTCCAGGCAAGAGACCGTCAACGAGATGCTTTGGATTGTGGAAGAAGGTTAAGATAGTCCTCATTGTGTATAGGAATGAGTAGAGAATCACGACTTTTTCTCACATACACAATGAGGCTTCTGACTATAAGTCTTAAGTAGCCCAGCCTCCTTGAAGTAATCAATGCCTTGCGCCAAAGAGAGTAAACTTCCTTCGGCCACAACGCATTGATATAAATACGCTGGTTGCCAGCCACAGCAAAAATCGTCTTCACGTTGAAAGTGTTCAAAATGTCCGCTTTCTTAAGGAGCGTGTCCATCAAGAGAGGCGAGGCAAGTTGAACAACAATAGAATAAGTTGAGCTTGAAGACGAGAGCGCAGGCAAAACAGAGGACACAGAAGCAGAACTGGCTGCAGCTTTCGAGGGGCGACCACCCGACTTCGGGCTTCACTGACGGTTCCTTAGAATGTGAGCTGACAAATATGAAAGTTTCATAACCGCAAAAATAGTAGTGGCAGCTTCACGAGGCGGCCTGCTAATAGAATTCGGGAGACCCGTGATAAAAATCTCGCAGTTGTCGTCAGAGGCAACGCTCCGCGCAAGAGTATTAAACTCTTTCCTGAGGTCGCTCAGTTCAGCAGCCGTTTCTTTTTATTTGTTCCGACAGTCTCCTCCAAAGATGTTATTTTGGAGGACAGTGTCGCAACAGTATTTCTAAAATCTTGTATAGTATTATTGAGGCGTTCCTTTCGCTCATTAAACTGCTGCATAAACTGAGCAAAATACGCCGGCGAAGCATCATCCATGTCGCTAGTGGATGGTCGCGCCTCCTCAGCAGTGCTGTCAGATCGTGGGTAAATCTTACCCTCTCCCTGTGCCACTNTGTAAAATAAATTTATCAAGTTTTCATGGCATTACACGTAAATTATAAGAATTTTTTAAAAAGCTGCAACTTTTTGAATTTTAAATATCTAATTCATTTAATTAATTTCATATAATCATTATCAATCATACTTAGTGAATCTTTATAAATATCCCAATCAGTAATTTATTACCGGTAGAATTAGAAAATTTTTAATATTTAATTATATTTTCCAGCTGTCAAAAAACTAGTCAGATTAAATTAAATTGATAATTTAAATAATTTTCACTTAAAATACAATTTTTTAAAACATGAACAAAATTAATCATGTTTTGATCAATTTTTTTTATATCCAATTTAATCATATTTATTTTTTTTATCTAAGAAATCAGAGTTCGTTTGATTGATAATTTATTATATATCTGATTTGGTATCTGAATACGAAAAATACCGTACCATTATTTAGTTTCTYCTTTTGTGAACTGTCTTTTTCTTTACGGGAAGTAGAGAATTAATTCTGATTCATTTGTAAAGGTACTATACTATATAAATTTTCAGCAATTGCAACGTTAGCTAGTATTTTTGGCTTCACTCCGCTAGTACGATTATTACTTTCGTCGTCTGTCCTCTTCACGTCTAAAGTTGTAAACGCACAATTTAAGCGTCTCTTTGTCCATGTTTAAAATTATCTATTTTAACATAGATTAAGAGTCTTATAATATACTTATTATAGTTGATATTAAATAAAGGTTTCTGATTATTCAAAAAAAAAAAAATGTTTACCTGCGTAAGTCAGAATTTTGATCGCGTATGTTAGCCAATTTATTTTTGCATCACGTAATTCACGAGCATATTTTTCCATCTTAGCATAATCATTGTGTGGTGGATATTGGCACGAAAATCCATCACCTACTTCCGTGATCCACTTGCTTGGTATCAGATCAATATCTTTCTTAACATTTGGATCATCGACTGTGAACTCAACTACTGCATACATATTTTTTTCACTAATGTTCGCCATCTACAAGTAAATATATTAAATCAAACAATTAATATTATTTAAATCACTTTAGCCTTACCAATTATATATATTACTTATTTATTAACTTAATCACTATTTAAGATTATAATGAAATTAGCAAATATCTAACAATTTTATATTTTTTATTATTAATTAAATAATAGCTAACACAAATCATTTTTTTTTAATTGCACTTATAGTTTTTAAATTTTTTAAATATGAAGTTTTTTTATGATTAGAACAAAATTTTATGATTAAAAAAAACTCTTATAAAATCAATTGATAATTAACTTAATTAATTATACACTTACGTCATAAATTTTGGAATAGCAAGTCGACAAATCAGAAGAAACACACGACACCAAAGAACTGATGGACAGTTTCGCACTGAGCCGCAATGCGGCGCACCACTCGCGTGGGATAAACTTCCGACCGAAAAGTTTATCCAAGATGGCTGCACAGTAGTCTGAGAACACGAATATAGTTTTTCGCTAATGTTTCTCTTTCGCTACTTAAGCTAATATAAATTAATATATCAGTTTGTTTTAAATTTTTTGCACTTTTCACTAATCACAAATTTATAGTTAGTAAAAGAAATATTTCACAAGTTTCCACTGGTAAAACACAG
>NW_015149181.1:89850-108909 GCF_001465965.1 Polistes dominula | reverse complement strand
GTGCCACTGGGATTGCACACAATGAAAGTTTTCCATGTCCGTGTGTTTGGGATGTCGAGGAAAGCCGAGTGTAACCGAAGTTGGCGGTAGGCACACTATGAAAGCGACTCGTGCCCATGTGTTCGGACGACACGAGTCGCTTTCATAGTGTGCCACTCCGGCGTGCCCGCCAACTTCGGTTACACTCGACTTCTTTCGACATCCCAAACACACGGACATGGAAAACTTTCATTGTGTGCAATCCCAGTGGCACAGGGAGAGGGTAAGATTTACCCACGATCTGACAGCACTGTTCTAGTCTGGTGACCACTGCTTGTAGCGTGGTTCCCTAGCCTTCTAGTAACTTAAGAGGGCGCGACCTTCGGTCGTACCGCTACAGAGGTATAGCGGTACCTATAAAGTTACTAGAAGGCTAGGGAACCACGCTAATAAGAAGTAGTCACTAGTCCAGTGATCAATCCAGTGACAAATTTTGGAAAGGTGCACCCCCACCACTACCACCACCGCCCCTACCACCCCTAACACCACCACAATGATCCGTGTACGATCTGTATACGATCCGATGTTCCATCTCCCTGTGGACCGCCGTTTTTATCGTTTTCATGATAGGGTTTTGAACTTGATGACTAAAAAAAAAAAAAAGGTCATCAACTTTGAAAAAGTTGGAACTTGGACACTTTTTCCACATTTTGAAAATTTTGTTCGAGAAATAGTTGGATTTTTGTCGGATTTCAAATTTTCTCGGGGCGTACGATAATTTTCTTGCCGCGTACGATAATTTTACGCCCCTGTGTCGATCAAACGAACTAAAGTCTCTGGGATCACTGAGTCTGTACGTAGCCGTTGAGAAGTGTACAAGAAAGAAAAGCAAGTCGCATCCTTTAAATAAAAATAATAAATAAAATTCAGTCTAATATTACTTTTACTATAGAGAAACCTACACCTTTACTAAAAGAACACGTGCATTCGAAATAGTTAATTAATTGAATTTATGTTTAGGTGCATAATTATTTATAATTTATGTATGTTTATTTTATTCTTAATATTAGTTTGATGATTGATGTACGCAAAAGTTTTTTAATTATTGCAATAACAGCAACTTTTTTTATTTTCTTTGAAAACAATTAGAATTCATACTATTTCTATTTGTTATTGTTGTGTTGTTGTTTTTTTTGTTGTTGTTGTTGTTGTACTGTTTAATACCGATGATAACAATTGAAAATGTTTATGGTACAAGGGCCCAATATGCATTCGCAAAATCGAAATTTCCCATTCCTTCGATATAACCCGTTCATTTGGATTATTATGTCGACCCTGTAATGGGACTGGTATTAACGTAAAATGCGATTGACACGTATGAACGTGGTATATACTTAAATACATACATACATGCATACATATATATATATATATATATATATATATATATATATATATGCATAGATACAGAGTATATATCTGTCACAGGTCATGACAGTTACACCCATTGTCATAGAGGTCAAGCTTCGTAAATTATTGAACTTTATTATTATATTGTAATATTTGCGAAATAGATAATTTAATATTAATTTTTCAATAAAATAGAAACATTTTTAAATAGAAAAGAAATACCACGTTTGGTAAAATAAAAACAGACTACGCACCTTCTTTCTTTATTTCGACCGTCGGTTCGTTTGGACCTTATTCTTTTGTCGCCTTCCCACGTGCTTATTTTTGTTTATTCTTCTACAAAGTATAGGATCGAAATAATATATGTCTACGTTTCGTAATAAGCAGCCGCACACAAGCACACACATAACAACCAGGAGCGATAACTACGAAGCATAGCATAAAGAGGAGACCGAGAATAGGAAAAAAACTGTATTAATAGTTTTATAAATTAATTATAAAAAGCTCCGTTTCCTTACTTTTCAGATCACTCCCATTCTAAAGAAGTTTTCACTTCAAAAAAAAGGATTACTAGGTACATCAGAGAAAAAGAATTTTTGATACTTTATTAGAAGAAAACTTTTTTTGATATTTTCAACATATAATCCAAAAATCGTATTTCGGGGTAGTTTTTAATTTTTTTCACCCTTTTCTCGGTAGGTAGTTGAGAACTTTGCCCACAGTTTTGTACGCATTTTTTTGATTATTTCCATATATTTTCAGCAGCCGTATAGGCCAAAAACCCGATTTCACGGCTATTTTGATTGGACGGCATAATACGGATAGGCAACGGAGCGACGGGCCGCTATGCAAGGGCCACGATATTTAGTAAGAAAAGAAATAAAGACAAACATATAGGATTGAGCTTGCGAGAGAATGAGACGGAATATAGCTATACAGTTTTTCCTATTCTCGGTCTCTTCTTTCTGCTCTGCTTCGTAGTTATCGCTCCTGGTTGTATATGTGTGTGCTTGTGTGCGGCTGCTTATTACGAAACGTAGACATATATTATTTCGATCCTATACTTTGTAGAAGAATAAATAAAAATAAGCACGTGGGAAGGCGACAAAAGAATAAGGTCCAAACGAACCGACGGTCGAAATAAAAAAAGAAGGTGTGAAGTCTGCCTTGTAAGTTGTATAAGTGTGTAAGTCTGTGTGAGCGGGAAGGTATATATATATATATATATACGGGTCATTTCTTTCTATTTTTCTAGTTCTATTTAAAAATGTTTCTACTTTATTAAAAAATTAGTATTAAATTCTTAATTTCGCAAATATTATAATAAATAATTATGAAATACATAGAATATATAATAATTGTATTGTCTGAAATATTAAAAAAAAACAAAGGATTACTAGATACATCAGAGAAAAAGAATTAGAGAATACTGTGGAATAAATTAGGAGCAGCTGACAAATTCCATTCAAAAGCAAGTAAATTACTGTCACATTTTAAGTCGCATATAAGAAAATTATGTTATTAATTGTAATATTTGCGTATTTAGGAAACTATACTAATGTTTCAAAATGTTTCAATAAAATAAAAACATTTTTAAGATGTTGAACGCCCAGCGTGAATCGGTGGAGCTTACCACGAGGCTGAAATTTGAGACTCGTAGTGTACACAGTTCGATAAGCTGAGAGAGTGATACGATTTAATGTATTGTTTAGATTTTTCGTTGTTCAGATCAGATCTTTATTTAGACGTAGAGAGTATTTAGAAAGATAAGTTTAAGGTCCAAAGAATAAAGACGAGATATGTTATAAATCATAAAGGTCTCGAGAAGTGTAACAGGCTATATAGTTGAAAAAACATTTCTTGAAAAACATATCTTTATTAGATCTCTCATTGAATTTTACCAGAACCTTCGTCCAGTCCAGTAGTATTTTCCATATGTTTTTCGTAACGTCTTTATTTCGTCTATCTTATTAAAATGTTTGTTATACAGCGCAAGAATGTAGATGAAAACGGGAAATTGAAAAGCATACTAACAAACAAATATTTTATACCTTAGTTTCAAAAAAAGGATTATTTACTTTTACCTAATTTCTGACGAATTATATTTCCTTTGATAAACATCCTATTATTTTGGTGTCTATAACTATCACATTCAGCATTCCATTTTTATTGCTTGAATTTGGAGAAGTGTACCTTTTATCAAATATCCAACCAAGAGAAGAGACCATACCGGTGACCTTTATTTATATATGGTAATAATTTTCTAATAAATAAATCCTACAATTATCTTACTCTTGAAACTGTGCATTCGTCTCATTCTCTCGTTTTATAAGTACTTAATATAGAATAATGGCAGAAAACAAAGCTTTATATTGAAATAAAAAAATTAGTAAACCATAAAAATAAAATGATTCTCATTGTTGACATGTAATTATGGGTGTTTGTGTGAAAGAAAGAGATAAGGAATGGTTGCTTTGTCAGGATGCACGCGTGCGTCTAGCGTGAGGATGACGGAACAAGAGGCAGTCGACTGTTCCTTGTTTGTCGCCGGGCTACTACAGTGTTGTGTGTGTGTGTGTGTATGCGTGTGTGGCGAAAAACAAACGCAAGCTTGTTGTATGACGTTTGATGGCCGAGGGTGGGAGTAGAAGCATCCGGTGTGTGGTATGTGCGCACATACACGTGGAAAAGGAAAAAAGATATAAGAAGATATGGAAAGTATCAGATGTAGGCTTGAAAGAAAGAAAAGCGTGGAAGATTGGAAGATTGGGTGAGTTGTGTGTGAGTATACGTGTGCGAGAGACTGATGAACAACGGAAGGAAGGAAATAACATTCGAGAAAAGGCGTTTTAGAAAATTTCTGTAGGAACTGCCTTTCTAAGCGACGCAGTCTGTTATGAGAAGGTGGAGGGGAGGAGGATGCATTATAAAAGAGGGCATAAGGAAGAACAAGGGAGTTAGTTTGTGAGTTTTGATTAGTGAGTGCAAAAGTAGAAAGTGATAGCGAGTTAGTGAGTTTAATTATATATTATAGGCTACGAAATGACGAAAAAGTTTGTAATTATATCACATAATGATTCAACAAAAAAGGTGTATCCTAGCAAATGGCTAACTAACAATGGGAAGATGATAACTATGCCACCAGATAATAGGAATTTAAAAAGATGCATTGTGCGAAGAGTAGATCCACAGGAGAACTGGACCTCAGTAACTTTCATAAAAGTTGTTAAATATAATGGTAATAATGTTAATCATTTAAATCTACGTTATAAATTTATAATCTCTTATAAATTTTTACACAAGTAAATAAATTTCTTTTAAAAACATGTATTTACATTAAAAAAAGCTTTCGGATATAACATCATTTTTACGTTAAAATGTTAATAAAAATTTTCTGTTTTTTTTTCTTTTTCTTTTTTTCAATTCTATCATTCAAAAAATAGTATAGAAAATAGTAATTTCATGACAAAAAGATACATACGAACGTGTGTACTTAATTAATATTTTTATTTTTTATATTTCATTATCTAATTATGTTTTTAGATGATTACAATGAAGCAGTAAAAGAGGCAAAAAAAGCAAACGTAGAAAACGTTCCAGAACCTAGTGATGAGGAGAAGTTGCGGACTTCTAGAGGCAAACGTAATAGAAAATTATCACTTAAAGCTGGGCCTAGTTCAAAAAGAAAGTGTATTGATAAGAGCAGATGTGCCTTAAGTGAACTGAATGTTAATACAATTGTTGACGATAACAGTGTAGAAGATCCTGATGAAGGACCACCATATACACAACAATTCAACATTGAAGAATTAACAGAGAATAAAGAAACAATGGATTCAAATGGTTAGATTATATTTATATAATTTATTATATATCGCTTTAAGGTTGTGGGTAAAACGCAACTAATGAATTTTATAAATATTTTTAATAGATAATGATACCAATCCTACAATTGATGAAAATGATACTGTTAKTGAAAAAGCAGATAACATTGAAAATGTTGCTAAAAATGAAGGAAACATAAAAATTGAAGAAAAAATTCTTAAACATCTTCAAGAATTAAAAGGTACATATTTGTATTGTTGTAAAGGGTGCACTTAATTTAATTTAATTTAATTTAATTTAATTTTTTACTGATAATGGGATGTTTTTAATACAACTTAATTAAAATAACATACGAACTTTTACGAAATCCGTTTTTATTTACTCGTTTATAGAAACGTAGCATCATTAATTATTAGATTTAGGAAATTATAAGCTATTAAAATTAGGTAAAAAAATCAATTTAAAGTAAATATTCAAAGTGTGAGCATGATATTTTTATTCTAATAATTGTACTGTACTCAAAAATTTCATGAAAAATTTTAATTATACGATTTAACTCAATTATAATGCAAGCTATAATGCTAAACTAATTTATTTGCAGTAGCACTGAAGACAGTGATAGAACGTTTAAACAAAATTGATAATTCAGTAAGTAATTTAGAACGAAAAATGCAAAATTTAAAATCTAATAGAATAGAGTCGTCAGAAGCATCCAACACGGACTTGTCCGATGAAGGTAGAATATTTGTAGAATCTTTCTTTCCTGTGGATAATGAAGCAAAAAAAATGGAGGTCGCAGAAGCAGCTTTGTTAAAGAGGAAAAATGCTTTAGCTTTGGTAATTGTTTTTTTTTTTATAGAATAAATATTAATAATCATTTTACCATTTATAACTTTTCAATAGATATAATAATATTATTTTCAACTTTATCATCATTTGTGCATCTTATAATTTATTTATAATAACATTTCCAAATCATTTCAAAAGTCAATTGTGTATCAACTTGATATCAATTATTAACAATTTTACAGATCACTTTTATAAAATCTTTTGGCGGCAAAAATACACGAGATAGCATTAATACAATTTTGTCAAGGCTCATTGCAGATAAAGTTTTAGTTGAATATTCTTATAAGAATCAGGGAAGAAATAAAATAACGAATGAACCGAACAAGTGCTTCAAAAATCTCATGATATGTAAATGTATTTACGGTACGTTGCTTTAAATTCTAATGAATACTCTTTCAATTTCAAGTATAAAATGATAATTTAATATATGTTATTTTTAATATTATTACACAGAGGCCGTAAAACAAAAATACAATGAAGCTGACGAGGATACAATGAAAGAAAGCGTTTTTTCCTGGCTCGATTCAGCTAGAACACGACTTAGATACAAATCTAAAAGGTTTTACATAATTTACAAATTTTTTAACATAGATAAAAAAAGATTTTAACAAAAGTTGTGAATCGTATTTTATATAATGACGTATGCAAAAAGCGTTTTTCAAAAAACAGCTGTGTACGTGAAAGCAGGTTTCACGCACGGATTTATGTAAAAACATTAATTAATCATTATTTTGATTGTAACTTTTTATAAATTCCTCGTACATGAAGGTAATTTATAATATAAACGAATAATCCATTTGTTTTTGTTACCGTTCTTCCACCACAAGTAAAGGTTTCCAACCATTGGAGTTAAGTGCACTCTGTGACAGTGACACAGAATAAAAATAGTTATTATTTTATTTTTTAGTTTTTTATATAATAATAAACTCCCTGTAGAAAAAATAAATGTATTTTTAAAAACAAATGTAACTTTGTTTAAATGTATGTAGCTTTATTTATTAAAAGCAAGAAAATTCAAAAAATTTTTAATTTTGTAATTTTGATTTGTATTTAAATTTTTGAAAGATTTCTTGAAACATTTTAAATAAAGTGTTTGTAAAAGATTTTGCAAAGGATTTATGGAAAGTTCAAAAATAGTGTAGATCTATTTCAAAAATATTTCTCGAAATTTTTTGCAAAATATGGTGATAAGATTTTTAAAAATCTTTCAAAAACCTTTTTAGAAAACCTTAGCAAGTTTCTAAATGCGGCGGACTTTTCCACCTTGTAGAAATATTTTGTAGAAAAATCCTTTTAAAGGACTTAAAGCTTTCCAAGTAATGTTTTAGAAAGTTTGTATGTTATGTGGGGAATATATCTTAATTGTTTTATCATAATCTTTATGTTTATTTCTGGCAAAGTATATTTTGAGTAAAAAAATATTTTTTTACATTTTTTTTTAACGGAAAAAAAATATAAGTTAGTTAAAACTTGAGATTTTAGAAAAAAAATTGAATTTTTAATTTTGTTTATATTGTTCCACCACTTCAAAAAATTCAAGAAAATTCCTGAGTGTAGAGGAGTATAAGAGACATTTTCTGACGAGTTTTGGTGAGTGACGTATTTTAAAAAAGCCAAAAAAAAAATGATTTTACTTTTCTTTCGTCCGCCAAAAATCGGCTTTTCGTTAAAATATTATGATCATACTTTTTTTTTCATGTCTTGGACACCTAAGAACTGGAAAGAAAATCATCATTGATTAGTTTTGAATTTTACTATAAAAAAAAAAAAATAAAATCGAAAAAACAGATTTTTTTGAAAATCTCGAGAACCGTTTGAGTAAAAGAGCTAAAATTTGAGGTGAATTATTTTTATTCGACACCAAATCGATCCTTCAAGTGCGAGTTAAAAAAGCCACGGGGGCAGATTTCCTATACTTATCTGGCTATACCCTTTTCGCATTTTTTTTTTAGAAAAACCGTTATGTTCTCGAATTTCGCCATTTTTTAATTTTTTTTTATTTTCTACAAAAAAACTTTGTCTAAATCTGCGATTATCACCGCCATTCTTAGAGTAAGCTGAGTTTGTTCCCTATTTTTTTTATTTAATTGAAAAAAATTTTTTAATTCATTTTTTTTTAAATTAAATTAATGCAATTAAACAATTTTACAATATTATATACTTAATTTATAGTCTCAAAATACAAAGTTTTTCAAAGAAAAACATTTCAAACTTTCGTTTTTTGCTGTAAGAATATAATGGAATTATTACGTCATTTTTAAGTCAGAACATATGACTTTATATTGAGGTCATAAAAAATCACCATTACGTCATGCCTACGAAAATATTTGAAGATCACTGTATGACCTATGTATGTCATCATTTTAAGGCCTTGTGTTCACTGGACGGCTCTACCCGTCCTCGCCATATCCTATGGTGTATAATGTAGGACTATATAATATTTTTATTAAAAATAAAAGCACAAATTAGAAAAAAGAAAAAACATTTAGGCGTAGTTACCAATTAAATCATTTTTATTTAAATATTTCGTTATGGTGGACCAAAGATTATGGATGAATTCATAATTTATCCTTTTTGATTAAAACATGAGTATCATTCGTGTGTATAGAAGGATTTGTTCAAGTATCAATAGTAAAGAATATTTATTATTTAAACATTAGATTTTTGTTTAAAAAAAAAATTCGTTATTTAATAATATATAGATATGTTAAAACAATTTAGTAAAATAATTATTTACATAATAATATTATATATTGTATAACAGTTGACAAATTATAAATCAAAATTAACTTTTACTTTTTTGATAACTTTAAAAAATGAATATTGTAATAATTATAAATGCGCAATTATTTGTGTATGTTCATTTAGGTAGGATAATAAATAGAATAGGAAATAATTCATTTGAAATGTGGTAAAAAGAATTTTGTATTTACATAGGAGGTATCAGTTTAGTTCTATACAATTTGTATTTACTTATCTTTAAGTAAAACATCAAACTTGTTATTTGTCTATCTTATGGTTAATAATATTGAAGCATCATCTTCATCTTCTTCCTCTTCCTCTTTACTTTCCTCTTCGCTAGTTTCTTCTTTTGATGAAGGAGCTCCTGATTTGTCAGTTTGTTCATCATCATCTTCTTCTTTCTCTAATTCTAACCCTTCGTCTTCATCTTCTTCATTATCGGAAAAGAAATATTATACTTTCTGTTTGAACTGAGAGCATGGTTTTTTATTTACATTCATTAAGGGTCATCTTTTTCATCTTTCTGGTAGTCCCATTCAAGATAATCTGGTTTTCATAATATTTTGAAAAACATAAATAACTAAATGAATAATATTACATTATATTTTGTAGAAATATTTTAATAATAATTAGATAAACATAAACATAAATATAATAGTAGTAAAATATTACCTTTTTCTGTAGACCAATTGGTAGGATATATGTAAATACGGATTCTTCCTTCTAATAACATTCGTAAAATTGAATTGGCAGCTTTATAAGTATCTAATCTTGCTGCTTTAGCTGTGTAATAATCTTTCTTGGCAACCCAACCATCGCATATGTCCATGGCAGACCAAGCACCATCCTCCGAATATGATTGTTGTTTTATATTTAATATTTTTGGTAAATCTATTTGTTCTGCTATAAATCTGATGCTCCTGTATGGATCTCTGACTTGAGCAATTGGATATAGTCCCATTAAAATTTGATATAGTCACATTAAAATACCAAGCCGGGACAGTCACAAAGACAAACCGTTTTTGTTAAGAAGATCGTTTGAAAGTGTTTTGTATGATTAGGTGTACGTGACATGCTTACCACTTTTTACCAATCAATGAATTTATCAAAGATGATTTTCCAACATTTGGTGTACCAATGCAACATCATTCTTCCTGTCTATATCTAATACGTCCATTTTTGAATGCATCTCTTTTTGAATTTTAGCATTCCATGAACCCAAATCAACTTTATCTGCCACGATAGTTTTACATTCTTCTAATAATTGTAAAGCTTTTTCTGATGTCATCTTCAATCTTTCTCTTTTACAAAGTTTCTTGGTACCTTGATCCTTTGTATTGTTCTTCAATGTATTATTTGGAAACGATGTGAACATTAATATATGTAAATCTGGATAAAGTTTAGTAAAATAATTTTTCCAAGCTAATGTTAAAGCAGGAGACGCTAAATCAATTTTGTTGAGAATTAAGATTAGGTCTTTTCCAAGTTCTTCTTTTATATATGTGTATAAATAAGGTGAAAACATCAATGGAGCAAATCTAATGTCGACAAGTCATCGACATTGGTCACAACAATATATCAGAAATTTTTATAACTCTCCATAATTGTCTCCAAAATTCTAAATTTATTTCCAGTGTCGTCCGGACACATTAAGTGTCCATGTGTTCGGATGTATATTTTTGATCACAGTTTCTTGCAGTGATAGAAGCTTTTCGTACTTTAGATGCTGTAATGCCAAACCACTTTTCTATTATTAAAATAAATTTTGCTGTTGTTAAGGCTTCTTCGGGTAATATTTTCATTTTTACTGCAGTTTTTAGTGCATTCGCAGTTTTAAGCGAAAAAAAACGAACCGCTGCGCCTACATTAATTTTATCAAAATTTAATGGTTCAATGTCCTTTCTTTTAAGATGGTGTAATAACCGTTTTGCTCCAACATTTGATACTTCATAATTCCATAAATTAATTATGTGCGAACCATCAACTACATTTGTTGATAAGCTTTCCATTTCAACAAATTCAGCTGGCAGATACACTAGCTGTCTTAAAACAGCTGATTTTAAATTTTTTAATAGATGGCAAACATCGGGCGATACATTAATTTCATGCTTATTGTAATTAAATGAATTAACTCTCTTGCCATATTTCGTTGCAGTTATTTTCAAAGATGTCCAAAAAGATCTGTTTCTGCCGTCCAAATCTGAGGCAAGTCCACATTTTTCTACACTGGTAATACAATCTAGAATAAAATTTTTTACTTGAACTGGATCTATGGATTCTTTACGAGTAACGTGGCAAGCAATCACTTTCCTCCATTTATTTTATATACCTCTAATAACCACCACAAATAATTTTTGTCCTAATAGAGATTTATCGGCTCCCAGTGTAGCATGACCAGTAAATTCTCCTATAATTTTGTTATAATCAAGCTGTTCGCTACTGCACATCTCATCATAAGATAATACACAAAATTTATCAATTGTATCCATAGTTTCAACTTTGAAATGTAATAACTGTAAAACATTTTCAAATATTCTAAAATTCAATTTCATGTCTTGAATTTTTTTCATTATTGTGCTATACGATGGCAGTGGATAACCACTATTCCTCAAAAAATTAAAACCATGAACTGAAAGAGCAAATTTAAATTTGAGACCTTTAATAATACTTTCATTTGACCATTAATTCAAACGACCTTTTTGTAATAATTTAATCTGATCATTATTTAAGATAGCAGCCAAAGTCTCTCTTTTAAAACGAAGTTCTTCATTTTCTTGCTGTCCAGCAGCATAACATGCTGCTTTTGCTTGTTGTAACTGATTACGCAAATCTTCATTTTCTTTCTGAAGTTTGTCAATTTGCTCTTCTAATAATATATTTGTATCTTTCTTCTTAAATATACTCCTTGGATCACTTTCTAATATATCCACATTATTTGATATTGTAGGAATTGATGCTTGTTCAACCATAGTTTGGGGTTGAAAAGGTATCATCTTGACTAGTTGCACATCCTTTGGAGTAGAATCACTATTATTTTTTTTATATGTTGACCTCCGTGGAAGTGGTTCAATCCTTGGAAGTGGATTTGGTACATTAAACAATGTAGGAACAGCATTGGGCTTCAATTTTTTCCATCCATCCGCACGTTTACTTTCAAATTGAGAATTTTCAAAGTGTACCTATAAGAAATAAACAATTTTAAAAACACCTCTCGTTGGAAAAATAAATTAAATCATGCTAAAAAGTTAGTATGTTTTGATATATAACTAATAAATCAATAACAATAGACAATTAATGTTTCAAAAATAAAACTGCATATTACTTCACATAAGCGAGAAAAAGAACTTTGGTTCCCAATTGTTTCTTCGCATATTTTGGTTCAATATCGACTTTTGTTTACTATTTGCCGGAAAAGTAAACAGCCGAAAGCCTTTTTCTGATCTGTTGCTACGATTAATTGCAGCACAGCACGGCATCTTCTCTTTTTGAAGCACTGAAAATTGAAGTCTATGAAACAAAATATTTTTTTTATATACATTTTTTCCTACATGTATGTAATTTAAATGTAAGTGAAACATTTTTTTAAAAGATAATATTATTGCTGTATACATTTTAAGTAATGATACAAATAATATGTAACTTTTGTGAATAATGCAAGTCAATAAAAAGTTATGTTTCATAGGTTTTATGATAGTAACAAGTGAAATAATTAATTCTGTTGTGTAAAATATGATTTTAGAAATGATTACAAGCAAGCGTTAAAATAAGAAATTGTAAACTTTACAATACTATGATCGTTCTATTTATATRCAAAAAGAATAAACATACCTTCAATTTTTGCTAGACAAAGCCCAAAAATCTTTGTAGCGAGCTTAGAAATTTTTATTGAAAATGTATTTTTCAATATGTTTTTAGACAGATATTAATAGTTGTTTACGACTATTAAATGACTATTAAACGATTTCAAAAAAATTTCTTTTTCATTCATTCACAAATAATTAAAAAAATTGCAAAAAATAACGATAAAATCTACAGACTAACACTCACTACATACGTTTTTTTAAAACTTCCGCTCACTCAAGAAGCAAAAATGGCGGATGAGAGTACTAATTTCTATAGTGCTCTACTGACGATTAGTTCATACAAGATTTCAAAATGTCGATGAAATATACAGAAATCGGAAAGGTTATTTTTCTCTCAATGTACAGGTTCATATGAAATTTTTTCTTCACCATTAAATCCTTAAGATAGATGAATTCAAAAATTTTTAATTAAAAAATATCTTATAGATAGTTGTTGGTCCATGAATGGAATTTTTAGATATTGTGCCAGAATGGCCTGGTAGTGTTCATAATAGTAGAATTTTTCAAAATTCTCGAATTTACATGAGATATTTAGAACATCAACTAAATGGAATATTAGTTGGTGATGCTGGATATCCATGTCTACCTTAATGACACCAATCAATAACCCAGTAACGGACGAAGAAATCACGTCAGTAATTATAGCTGTTATTTATTTTTAAATAGATTAAAAATTCATACATTTTCTTAATAGATTCATTTTTTAATTAAATTTTCATTCCACAGCGTAACACTATTATTAATTCATTAATTTTTCGTTGCTTGATACAGGTATAATAACATTCAGAGTAGGACACGAAACATAGTGGAAAGAACTTACGGTGTATGGAAACGACGATTTCCTTGTTTATCAAGAGGATTAACAACCAAACTTCTTTGTTCAACCACAATTGTTGTAGCCTGTGCTGTATTACATAATATGTCGTTAAGATTTAATGATAATTTACCAGACGATGATTCAGATGAAGAACAAGATGAAGACGTACATGTACCTGAACCAAATTGGCAACCTGCTGATGGTTTTGCATTTTGTGAAGTATTAATTGAGCGTATGTTTAATGCATAAAAATTATAAATCAATCTACTCACATTAGAGCACTATAGAGATGAGTACTCTCATCCGCCATTTTTGCTCCTACAGAGAAGACACCAGTATGGTTTTGTATAKTAAACACGTTTGTTGACATCAAGCGAGATTGAATTATTTATTGATAATTGTATTAAATTTCATTTAAAAAATTATTTGATAGTTGATGTTAGTACTTAACCCTTTTATTTTGAACATTAAAAAATAGATTAAACTACAAAATACTATTCAGTGATTGAATTATTAACACGGATAACATCTCTCTATTAGGAACGTTTCAGTAATAATTTGGTAAGTAATGATTTTATATTACTCTGAAAAATAGATAATCTGTTTAAATTATAAAAATACTGGATTTGTTTAGTAATATATATTAAATATATTGAATAACATATTACAAATAAAAGCTCAATAACTCTTATTTTTATTTTAAAACAGATGAAAAGTATGCCAGTAAAAAAAGAAGACAACAACAAAAAATCAGTCGCTGCTAAAAGCAAAATGGTATTATATTCTTATTTTGAAACATTAATTATTTATGTTTATGTTATATAAATATGTAAATTAATTGTAAATTTAAAAATAATAATTGTATCTTTTTTAGAAGTATGAAAGTGGAATAAAATCTGTTGACGAAGAGACCATTATGTCTTTGCTTGCTGAAAATTTATCTATATGAAAATCTATGAGGGCTCAAATAGAGAGAATGAATGCAATTTTAAAAGAATATAAATCATATTCAGCAGCTTCAGAATATTTAAGCAAATACAATGTTTCATAATCATGAACTTAATTAAACATGGTAAAAATTATATATATTTAAAAAAAAAAAAAGTAATGAACTGCACATAGCATAAGTGAGTAGTTAGAATTGTACATTTGAAATAAAATAAATTTGTATCATTTATATGAATATATCTATATTTATTTATTCATTTGTTCCGTTGTAAAAATATTATAAAATTATAAATAATAAAATTAACATCATTTTTAACAATGCACAATATATGTGCAGCAAATGCATAAATTAAATGTTTAAAATTTTTCATTGGTATAATGGGTGCGTTAAACAAAAATTTTTAAACAATTGGGAGTTATGGAATAATTCTTTTATAGAAACTTTCTCAGCACAGTCCTGAACTGATATAGCATATGCATATAATTTTAAATATTTAAATGGATCTTTATTAAATTTTGCACTTAAGAAAAGAAATTTATTAATGGAAGTAGATGAAGATATATCGCTAAATTCTCAAATAAATTTAATTGTTATCAGTTTACCAAAGTTTATACAAAATAGGATAGAAAGAAAAACAATAGGAACAATAGAGGACTTAATGTCAAAATTAAAACAATTTGGTCACTTGAATAATGGGAAAAAAGAAAACAATAAAACAGTACCTTCACATAAACCATGTTCAATTTGTGAAAATTTAGGATTTCCAAATAGATTCCACCCAGAAAATATGTGTAGAGTAAAAGAACAAAAATCAAGTAATAAGAGAAATAATAATATTAAAGTGGTAAACAATGTAGATTTGGAAGATGCTATAGCAAAATCAGAAGAGGCAAAAAACGAATAGTTGCCCCGCTTATTAAACTACATGTATTGGTAGATGATAAATCTGCGGTTGGCCTGTATGACTCAGGGTCTAACATTTCACTAATAAATTATGAATTTTTAAACAAAATGAATATGTTAAAAAGTATGATAAGTGGGAATGAAAATATTAAAGGAGTAGCAAGAATAGCCAAGGCTGAAGGCACTGTTACGCTTAAAATAAAAATTGGTAATATTGAAAGTAATTTTTTGTTTTTCATAATAAAAAGTAATACTTTAAAAAATTGACGATTTGAAAATACGTGCTAAAAATTGTAAATATTTCACAAAACTAGATGTAAACTCGGCGTTTTGGTCAATACCGGTACGTGAAAAGGACAAGTACAAGTTAGCTTTTGTGACCCATCAGGGACATTGGCAATGGAAATGCTTACCATTTGACTTAAAAACTTCATCGGCAATATTTCAAAGAATACTATCTAGTGTTTTGAGAAAAAGTAATCTAAGTGATTTTGCCATTAAGATGATATTTTAATTCATTCAGAAAACTATGAGGATCATTTAAAACAGGTAAATCTAACTTTACAAACACTTCAGGACCAAGGTTTTAAACTAAATTTATCAAAATGTGTATTTGCCAGCAACAAAGTTATTTTCATGAGATAGGTGATAACTATATAAAACCAATGAATGATAACCTCGCTGCTATAAAAGAATTTCCTGTACCACAAACAAGAAAACATATCAGACAATTTTTAGGGAAAATAATTTTAAAGCCTTGTACGATCCAAATTTCAGCCTGTACAATAATTTTCGATTTTACGATAATTTAATTCGATATTAATCGATATTATTCGATATGTATATAAATTCATCGATATGTCTCGAAGTTGTTTTTGTTTTGTTTGCTATTTCCCCCACCCCACTGCTTTACAGTCACAAGGCACATAAACAGTAAATTACCATAGCTGAATTTAGTTGGGGGTTCGATGAGTCCACTACAATTTCAGAAAAAATAAATGAAAAAAAAAAAAAACATGAAAATTTGATCAGACATTTTAAAAATATTTTTTTTGTTTTTTTTTTCTTTTCATGCATTTCATGAATGGCGATTTTTTTTAATCGTATGAAATTATTTGATTCATTTACAAATTTATGGTGTTTTTAATTAACAAAATATTAAAAAAAAAAAAGTAACAATATAAAACTGGGGAAATGTTTGATTATAAATATTATCGTTTATCTTTTATAGATAAAATTAGATAAATATAATATATATTTATAATTAAATGAATAAACTCTTTTTAAATTTGTTCAATTTTTAATATGCTATTTAGAATTTTTATTTTCATATATATATTAGGGTGGGTCAAAAAAATGACTTTTTTTTTTCTAAGTGCCACGCAAAAATGGGTTCCTAGACACCTTAAAAGAATTCTCACCCAACATGAGCTCTTAATTTTAATAGGAAGATCCTCCGCATCGCAGTTTTTTATTTTTTTCTCAGTCCAATAGATTAAAATTCATACCTCATTATTTATTGATTGTACAGAAAAATGTTCAAGACGAATTTTGTAGGAAATTTAATGCTCTACAAGAAAGGTATCTTATACTTTTTCCGTAAACCTCACCATTTGAATGATATTGAAGATTTAAATTTGATGATTTTTAGACAAATCTCATTTTTGCTTATGAATTTTATGACTCGACAATAAATGACTATTAAAAAGTGCACAATACAAACTTTTGTAGGAAATTAAATGCTCTATAAAAATGGTGTCTTATGTTTTGGCGATTAAATTGAGCGTTCAAAAGATATTCATCATCAAACTTTTATGCGTACTGATTTTTGTCTCTGAATATCTTTTGAACGCTTAATTTAATCGCCAAAACATAAGACACCATTTTTATAGAGCAGTTAATTTCCTACAAAAATTTGTATTGTGCACTTTTTAATAGTCATCCATTTGAATGATATTGAAGACTTAAATTTGATGATTTTTAGACAAATTTCATTTTTGTTTATGAATTTTATAACTCGACAATAAATGACATTAACAATAACAATTATAATAACAATAATAATAATAATAATAAATAAATAAATAACAAAATTATACCTATAAACTAAGAACACAGTTAGTCGAAAAAGGTTCGATAATTTCCGTTTAAAATATTGAATGTTGAAATAAGCATAGAAGAAACGATTTCAAGAAATTATAAAACTCACTAGCGTTATATTAACACGAAAGTAGAAATAAATCTGAGACGGAAATTGATAACGTAAGACCCTTATGTGCCCACCCCATCCCCAACATGGGGTTTTTCGTAGAATTCAGTGGTGGGGACTAATATGTTTCCTAGAAGTTAAAATGTTTTGAAAGTGGGGGTAAAAAACATCCAATGAATTCCATAACATGAGAGGATTCAAATAAACCCTGCTACAATTGGTCAATCAACTTGGGGAAAGGATTTCGGAAACCTAACAACTACAATCCAATTAGCCACCGTAATAGTAACATTTTTGTATGATTTTTTCATTCTGAAGCAATTCGTTACTAATATATTTAAAATCATTAGGATTTGCAACAAAAAATTTGCTGATTAATGGAATGATGAAATAGTTTATTTTGAAAGTAGTCTTACTCTATTTGTCAATTATTATTTTATAGTTGTACCTTGTTATTGTAGATAGATAGATAGATATTTACTGCGTCCCCGAAGGGTTACACTCCTTTAACAATTATCTCCTTAATCTAACTTAACACTACCCTCTCCCTCACTTCCACTTCCTTTTCTTCCCCTCCCCCTTCACCCGTTCCAAACCTCCACTTCTTCCTCCCTTCTTCCCCTCCTTGCCACTTTTTCTTCTCTCTCATACTCCCAATCCTCTTCATCCACTCCTCCCCCATTCCACTCTCATCCAAAATTTCCTTGATCCTCTCTTCCACTCCTCTCCCGTCCTCCTCCCAGACCGCTCTACTGCAGCCCTCCAACACATGCTCCCATGTCTCTCTCTCCCAACCACACACCCTACATTTTTTCTTCTYCTCCTCYTCCSARTATCTCCCTTCCCTCATCTCATTCCCCAATCTAAATCTCGCCACTCTTCTTTTTCTCTCTTCACTCCACTTTCCTACCCAATATCCTGGCACACCCTCCGCTACCACCGTCTTGTACCACATGTTGTATCTGGATTCCAATATCTTCTCCCATCTCTCAGCCTCCTGTCGCCTTCTTTCCTCCCTCTCAATCTCCTCCCACCTTTCCACCACCTCCACCCCGTCCTGCGCTATCCTCTCTTTGAACTTTATCCTCTCTACTTCCCACTTTGATTTCCGTACTTCTATCTCCCTTTCTCTCTCCTGCGCCTCCTTCCAACACTCTCTCGCCAGCTCACTTCCYTCTCCTCTCCTTAACTTCTCCTCATACTTCCACGCTCTCTTCGCCGCCTTTATTTTCAATTTGTCTCTCTTCCCTTCCTCCCTTACCATATACCCTGGTGTTCTCCAGTCCACCCCCATAGTCCACCTCAAAAATCTTTCCTGCACCCCCTCGATCTCCATCCTCTCCTCCTACCTTGTTATTGTACTACTTTATGTTATGTATTAATAAAGCATTTGACATAATTTATATTTCGAGTAAATGTGATAATACTCTATTGTAAATAAGATAAGACAAAAAGTTTTTGTACTAACAAAATAATTTAAAGACGCAATTTTTAAAAGGGTAAAGAATTCTGA
>NW_015149181.1:77552-89830 GCF_001465965.1 Polistes dominula | reverse complement strand
ATGCTTATATGTTGCAGCATCGTAATGCGTTATATGAGTATTGAAGGAAAAAAATTGCTAGAAAACTTGTCATTCCATTTAATAATGGAGCAATGATGTTGGCATAGATTTGAAAGTGCAGTGGAATTCTTTTCGATATGCGTTGATGTCGATATGTATGGAAACTGCGATATATCGAAGTATCGATTTGTGTACATTTCGATTGTGTTGCATTGTTCCGCCATTGCTGGAACGATAGTGTTAGAAGGTGAAAAAATGGAGTAGAGGAAAAAAAAATTATTGTTTTTGGGGTTCCTGTACAGCAATCGAAGCGCTGACTATATCGCAGGGATAGTCAACGTTTTCTATCTAAAAAAAAAAAAAAAACAAAAAAGGTCATCAACTTGCAAAAGTTGGAACTTGGACACTTTTGTCGACTTTTTCAAAATTCTGTCCGAGATTTGTCGGATTTCAAAGTTTCTCTGCCGCGTACGATAATTTTGCGCCCCTGTGTCCATCAAACGAACTAAAGTCTCTGGGATCACTGGAGATACGCGGCCGTTCGCACTCGTCAGTCGTAACTGCGTGATAACAGCAGAAACCATGTTGAGAAACGTGGGAGATTCATGGTGTCTGCCGCCAAGCAATATTATCAATTTCAATTTGTAGTAATTGTAAATTTAATAATTAGTTAATAATTATATATTAATAATTATAATCAAGTAAAGCTGTACTTGTTGTTGATTCAGGTAATCCTGCGTACAATCTTGTATTATAATTATTCTAATCGCTTTTTGAATATGTATATAGTGTAAATATATTTCAGTTATTACTAGCATCAACCGCAGTACAATTTATTGGTGACGTTGTTTCCAATTTTCGTAAGACAAGGGAATTTGTCTTATATATATATGATTTATAGTTTATATTTATATTTCAAATCTGTATATAATATTTATTGTAATGTAAAGCGCTTTTTTGTCACAATTAATGAGTTTTTTGATTGTCCGGAATGAAATGGAAACAAGTTTTTGTGCAATTATTTGTTTTTATATATAAAAATAGGAAAAAAGTGAATGAACTTACTTGAAACGCCATTGTTTGGCAAATCATCAGTATTAGTCTCATCGGCCATTTAGCTTTGTATGCTTTATGTGACCATAATCTATGAGTACCTGCAGTAACACCGATTAATGTTATCGGTATTGTTATTATCACTGTAAAATTGAGAAGAGTTTATTATTTATTGTTTTTAATAAAATTTAATTTATTTTTCGTTTTGTTACTATAAATGAAAATTGCAATAAATCGCTGCCAATGATAATAGAATAAATCTATTATACATGGCATTGTGCGATTGATAATTTCAATCGATAATTGTGATAACTTACTGAATATTATAGTATAGAAATTTAGTGCGGTTACACTTAAAAATAATCCATATATGCAGCCTATATGGAGATATAGAAACATTATTACAAGTTTCCATTTAATGTTCCACTTATATTCGGTTTTCAATTCTTTTGACACCTGCATATTTATTCTTCAGTAAGTTTTTTCATTCTTCTGAAATAAATAATAAATAACATATTAATGGGATTTTATTTTTTATTTTTTTAAAAAGAATTCAACAAAACTTTTAATAGTTTTCTTATAATTTATAATTTTTTATTCGGAAGCTTACTTGCCGAATATTTTCCTACTGATCAGCTATGAAGCAATAATAAAATCACTTTTTTGTCTAAAACAATTTTCTATTTTTAATTCACGTTCATATCACATAAACACCATTATTTACGATAAAATTGTAGAAAGGGTATAGCCGGATAAGTATGGAAAATCTGCCCCCGTGGCTTTTTTGACTCGCACTTGGGGGATCGATTTGGTGTCGAATAAAAATAATTCACCCCAAATTTTAGCTCTTTTACTCAAACGGTTCTCGAGATTTTCAAAAAAACCTGTGTTTCCGATTTTATTTTTTTTTTTTTTATAGTAAAATTCACAACTAATCAATGATGATTTTTTTCTAGTTCTTAGGAGTCTAAGACATGGAAAAAAATATTATCATAATATTTTAACGAAAAGCCGATTTTTGGCGGACGAAAGAAAATTTGAGATTTTAGAAAAAAAATTAGTTTTTAATTTTTTTCATATTGTTCCACCACTTCAAAAAATTCAAGAAAATTTCTGAGTGTAGAGGAGTATAAAAGACATTTTCTGACAAATTTTGGTGAGTGACATATTTCAAAAAAGCTAAAAAAAAAAATTTAATTTTCTTTCGTCCGCCAAAAATCGGCTTTTCGTTAAAATATTATGATAATATTTTTTTCCATGTCTTAGACTCCTAAGAACTAGAAAAAAATCATCATTGATTAGTTGTGAATTTTACTATAAAAAAAAAAAAATAAAATCGAAAACACAGGTTTTTTTGAAAATCTCGAGAACCGTTTGAGTAAAAGAGCTAAAATTTGGGGTGAATTATTTTTATTCGACACCAAATCGATCCCCCAAGTGCGAGTCAAAAAAGCCACGGGGGCAGATTTCCCATACTTATCCGGCTATACCCTTTGTGGTCAAGATAATTACTTTTCATTAACCGTATTCATACTAATTTAACGAAAAATATGAATAATAACGAATAATGAAAATATTGCAAATATAATACAAAATAGCAATCACTTAAATATTTAAAAACAAAAAATATCATTAAAATAATTTATATCTATATTAGAAGCGATTTTAAAGAAATAAGCTACGAAGACCGCGGATTAAGAGGTCGTGCTCAGGGACGGGAACAATGGTTAGATTTGATATTTGCGACAATAAACTTTTGAATTCCTAATGGTAATTAACAATAATAATAATAATAATAATAATAATAAATAAATAAATAACAAAATTATACTTATAAAATAAGAACGCAGTTAGTCGAAAGAGATTCGGTGTCCGTGTAAAATATTGAATGTTGAAATAACCGTAGAAGAAACGACTTCAAGAAATAATAAAACTCACTAGCGTTATATTAACACGAAAGTAGAAATAAATGTGAGACGGAAATTGAGAACTTAAGACTCCTATATGCCCGCCACATCCCCACCAGTGGTAGGTAGAATTCAGTGGTGGGGACTAATCTGTTTTCTAGGGGTTAAAATTTTTTTAAAGTGGGAATAAAAAACATCCAATGAATTCCATAACATGAGACGATAGAAATAAACCCTGCTACTATTGGTCAATCAACTTGGGGAAAGAATTTCGAAAACCTAACCACTACAATCCAATTAGCCACCGTAATAGTAACATTTTTACATGATTTTTTCATTCAGAAGCAATTCGTTACTAATATATTTAAAATCATTAGGATTTGCAACAAAAAATTTGCTGATTAATAGAATGATGAGATAGTTTATTTTGAAAGTAGTCTTACTCTATTTGTCAATTATTATTTTCTAGTTGTACCTTGTTATTGTACTACTTTATGTTATGTATCAATAAAGCATTTGAGATAATTTATATTTCGAGTAAATATGATAATACTCTATTGTAAATAAGATAAGACAAAAAGTTTTTGTACTAACAAAATAATTTAAAGACGCAATTTTTAAAAGGGTAAAGAATTCTGATGAAGAATCAGTAGACTGGGTAAAAATATATTGGATGAGTTTTGTCACAAATAAGCCGTATCAAATTTTCATTAAGACATCAATGAATGAGAATAAAAATTTAAAAATCCTGAATTTATTACAACGTCAGAATAGACCAAGAAAGATCGAAAATATTGTACTGACATCACTATATAAAATATCAGGCAAATTACAACAGCAAAATGCAATAAACAAAAATTTTAACAAAAAAAAACCGACTTCAAAAAATAATCTATTTCAAAAAAAATTAATATGCACTAAAAATTTTGTAGTGTATTCGTTTATATGTTCATTTTTCTATTGATTTACCACCGTTTATTCGTTATCATTATTCTAAACTCGTCTACTTTTTTTTGTTTAACAATATTGTAGGATGTGATGACTAATATTGTAGGATGTGAAAATATTTAGCACTACTTAGTTGTTCCTATATATTTTATGAAAGAGTGTACTCAAAAACTTATTAAATACACTAGAGATCTAAATAAYAATAATCCTGTTTTGATAGCGTTGTAGCACGTTTTCGAATAAATATTTAACAAATACTTTTGACATTCGTTGAGGACACTTTTCATATGCGAGTGAACTCTGCACTATTAATGTTTTCGCATTATTCTAATATGATACGGATTTCAACTCGTGGTGTCAGAGTTCGTCGTCTTACGTAAGACTCGTATTAGCTGGATGTAGAAAACGGCACTTCCTATTTTTAATCACGTGTTGACGTTGAAGGCTTATGCGACACGGTCGTGGAATACTAAAGTTCGAGCAGTGCTAACGTGTACATTAGATATTCAAAATTAATTTACAATCATATGGTCACTTTATTTTCTGCAAAAACTAGTTAATCAAAAAACGATATTACCACTACAATTCGTGATATAAGTTTTAATATTGTAAAAATTTTAAATTCAAATATGGAGAGTGAATAGAAACGTTATTCCCAATATAATTTAAAAAACTTTTTTGTAAAACAAGAAACTAAGATTTAATGTTTCTAAACAAACATAACGAATGTAATATAGTATATGGGTGATTCTCAGATAACTGTGATTTTTACAACTCAAAATTTTTAAAAATTAAAAATGCTTTATAACTTACGTTTTGGGTACTATTGTTTCCCAATTATGCTCAGAATTAAGCCAGTAATGCAGTTCTACTACAACTTCAATAGACAAAAAACTAGGACAAAAAATGAAAATTTCAATGTTACGGTAYTGACAAATAAATGAAATATTCAAAGTACYTACCTAARTCTTTTTTAAATCTTAAAATAATAAAACGAATGATAAATTATAATACTCTCATAATGATACGAAGACTTTTTTGGTATTTTCTTTCTTGATTTTAACAATCTTTAAGCGCTTGACTTCCACCCGGAGTTCGCGGGTTCGAGTCCCCGTTCTCCGACATCGAACGAGGGGACATGCCTGCTCGTTGTCGTGGCTTTGGGATCGCGGGCGTCAGAAATAATGTCCTTGGGATCACCGTCAACATTCGACGTGGTGCGCTCGGGGGGGACCGGACTGCTGCGCTTCGCACGGGGGACGGTACTGCCCGCGGGTTACAACAATGATAGGTGCTCCCCGCAAGGGGCCCGGGCACAATAGTCCAAGGACTGAGCGCCCGGGATAACAAACCACACGAAAAAGAAATAGTAATCTTTGAATGTAACTAAGTTTAAAATGAGTTAATAAATGAGATTTTCAACAAATATAAATGTAAAAAACAATGATATAATTTTTATATAATTAAATATTAATCTATACTAGAATTTTTTATCAAAATACTTAGTGAATCATTCCTTATTTCTTAAACTTCGTCGAAAAGTTACATTTTACCATTTTGTTTTTTGATTTCAATCCTGACTACGGGGTCTTTCTGAATTTTTTTCAACACTTTCTGTGCCTTTGCAGAAGGAAATGGCAAGCGATTATCACTTTAGTTTATTTGTCCCATCGAGAAATGTTCACATATTATGCCAGGTTGACAATCGAGACAACTTAATGAGTTGAATAGTATTAGGCCAGGGTTTTCCCTACTCYAAGTGTATTGGTATGATGTATTGTTTTTTTTTAATTCGTTTCTTACCCACCAAAGCCCGTTTAGAGATATTTTTATTAATTTCATTGTTGTTGTCATTCATCTCGTTGTTGTTTTTGTCCGGAGCATTGGTTTAGAGTTCTTTTCTCTTGAGCCGTGATGATTTTTGTCACATATTTTGTAATTTTCGCCGACATCGTTTTTCACGTTCTGTCAACTGGTAAATTGATTTTAATTTATTAACAAATTTCCGCTGTACGTATCTCTCTCGTTCTTTTTGACAATAATTTTTATAAGTTTCTGGATCTTCTTTAATTTTCTGCCACCGTAACCATTCTGCTTCTCTTTTTTTTTTAATTTTTCATCTTGCTGAACTTTAGTAATTTTTTTTTTTTATTATTAATTTTTATTATTATTTAGTTAATCTAAATATTGTATTAATATGTGTAAGTTTCAATATCATGGTACTGACATGTAATCTTATGACTTAATTTTTTCGAAACAAAAYAAATTATTTCTGTCAAAATATCAGGGCAATAAATAAACATACAGCTGTAAACTATACACAAATAGTCCTTTCTTAAAATGGCGCCAGAGAGAGCGAACGAAACTAAATGGAAGATGGCGTTTAGGCGGCAAATATTTTAAATGGTATAGCCGGATTAATATGGGAAATCTGCCCCCGTGGCTTTTTTGACTTGCACTTGGGGGATCGATTTGGTGTCGAATAAAAAAAAAATCACCTCAAATTTTAGCTCTTTTACTCAAGCGGTTCCCAAGATTTTCAAAAAAACTTGTTTGTTCGATTTTATTTTCGACGGTATTGTCGGCGATAGAATACTATCAAATCTATGAATTTTATAATTTTTTGATAAAAAAAATCTGTTGAATAAAGTACTAGAAAAATTAAAAATAAATTATCTATATTTAAAAAATATTGCGTTGTTTAAAATGTCTAAAAATTATCCATGTTTTCTATTGCTAGATACAATTTAAAATTGGTCGGTAAAAGACATTGACTAATCATTGATATGAAAACCTTTAATTTTCTTGAAACAAAAAAAAGTAAACTTACAAAACTTTTAAAATAGACTGTCAATATTGTTAAAGTAGAAAACTTCTTTAGAATCAGGGTGATTTAAAACTCGATGAATCAGAGTAGTGTTAAAATCCATTAAACAAAAATGCGTCACTAAAAAGAAACAAACATAAAAAAAATCATGTGTGCAGATCACACATGTTAAAAGTGAAACCTTCAAAAACTAAGTTTCGAAAGAATGAGATGAATGCAAAATATCATGTGTTGGTTAATTGAATGGTTTAATTGTTATAATATTAGGACCTTGAATAAGTTCTTGCTGTTTTTTACAAAATAAAAACTTTATTTAAAATATAAGGAACAAAAAGGTTTTATTGAAAGTATTGCCCATCACTAGAGACCACTTTCTCCCATCTTTTTGGCAGTATATGAATTCCGCGTTGGAAAAACAACATGTCTTTTGAGGCTATCCAAGATTCGACCCATTTTTTAGCTTCTTCGGAAGAATGAAAACGCTGGTCAGCTGAGTCATGTGTCATTGAACAGAATATGTGAAAATCGGAAGGGGCTATGTCAGGTGAATACGGCGAGTGGGGTAGAACTTCCCATCGAAGCGTTTCCAGGTAGGTTTTCACTGGTTTTGCAACATGAGGCCTGGCGTTGTCATGTAACAAAATCACTTTGTCGTATTATACACTGTTGTCGTATAACGGCCGTTTTTCTTTTAAGGCTCGACTCAAACGCATCAATTGAAGTCGATAGCGATCCCCCGTGATAGTCTCATTCGGTTTGAGCAGCTCATAATAAATTACATTCTGCTGATACCATCAAATACAGAGAAGAAGCTTCGAACCATGGATATTTGGTTTTGCGGACGATGTTGATGCATGGCCAGGCTTACCCCATGATTTTCTACGCTTTGGATTATCATAGTGTATGAATTTTTTATCGTCAGTCACGATACGGTGCAAAAAACCTTTTATTTTCTGCCGTTGAAGCAGTAGTTCACACGTGACAAAACGCCGTACGATGTCTTTTGGCTTCAATTCATATGGCACCCAATGTCCTTGCTTTTGGATCATTCCTAACATTTTTAAACGTTTTGAAACAGTTGACGATGAGTCAACTTGTAATGTTTTTCCAAGTTCTGCTAGCGTCTGAGATCGGTCTTCATCGAGTAATTTCTCCAATTCTCTGTCTTGAAATTTTTTTGGTGTGCCAGAACGTTCTTCATCCTCAAGTTCAAAATCATTATTTTTAAAGCGTCGAAACCAGTTTCTGCATGTCGTATCCGACAGAGCATTGTCACCATAAGTCTCAACAAGAATTCTAGAATTCTGTGCTTCAGCTGCAGATTTCTTTTGAATAAAGTAGTGCAATAAAATTCCCCGCTAATACGCTTTACTTAGCACCAAAGTAGATATTTTCAAAACACATAAAAAATTACTTTGTTTACACTAAAGTGAATTATCATACACTGAAATTTCAGGTTAGATACATTACTTCCTTGTAAGTGCGTTACCATTCGAAATTTCAAGCACGGAGTACTGCTACTGCCATCTTTGATGAAACAGCAAGAACTTATTCAAGATCCTAATATCACCTCTACCCACTCCGCCGAAACCTTTATTATCGCTTCTTGCTGACGATTCAAATGATTCGAAATTACTTTAGCGCAAGATACGCAGATTTAATTCTTGCTTCCAAATGACGTCATTTGGGGCAACTAAAATCTGCGATCTCGCATCCGATGGACGTAATTTTGAAACTACATTCAAAATACAAGGCCAGGTGTACCATAAAATTGGGTCATTGATGCCAATGTCTGATGATGATCCGAAGTTTTTCCAAATTTATTTCATTGGCAATTGTGAAGAGCGCATGACAACTCGGTGCCAATATAATTTCATTGAACAATCAGTGGAAACAGCAATTGTGTTATTGTTGGAGAATTTTTTAGAAGATCAGAATCAACTCATTCAATTGATTAAAAGAGTTTCACCACAATTGCAAAATGACAACTATCAAATCATCATCAAAGCCGACAAAGTACCATTAGGAGAACATGCTGAAAGATTTAACGCTTCAATTGTTGATGAGGTTGCTGTTATTATGGTTGGAGATCTAGTTGACAATAGAGCTATAAAAATTACACGGCGGGACAACACTGTCAGTACAATTTCGGATCTACATCGTTCATATGACGCACTGCAATATCCATTAATATTTTAGCAAGGACAGGATGAATATCACCTCAACATCAAACAGTGTGATCCAAATACCGGTAAATTTGACAATTAATTATTTATTTTTTCACTCTATGTAAAAATTTTAATTTTTTATTTTATTTTCTTTCTTATTGTTTAAAGGTAATAAAATAGATAAGAAAGTTAGTTGAATGAACTACTACGCACACCGATTGATGATTAGACATAATCAGGACAACTATATCCTTCGATATCGTCAGCTATTCCATCAATACATTGTGGATATGTATGCTAAGATTGAAAGGGAACGCTTGCGATTCCTTCGATACAACCAGGCTAAATTACGATCGGAAGAATACATTCACTTACGAGATGCTGTTGTCGGAAACATCGACGGAAATTTAAACCCCAATGACATCGATAATGCTTTCATTTTATCTTCAAGCTACATCGGTAGTCCACGGATCATGTAGGAATACATACAAAATGCGATGACTTACGTACGTCATTACGGCAGACCAGATTTGTTTATTACATTTACATGTAATCCGTATTGGAAAGAGATACAAACTCTACTATTACCAGGACAACAAGCAATTCATCGTCATGACATAACTGCACGTGTATTCAAACAAAAACTGAAATCCTTTATTGATTTCATTGTTAAATATTCAGTTTTTGGTAACACACATTGTTGGCTGTATTTGGTTGAGTGGCAAAAGCGAGGTTTGCCTTATGTCCACATTTTAATTTGGCTTCAAGATAAAATCTGTCCAGAAGAAATTGATCATTTAATTTCAGCCGAAATTCTAGACTCATTAATTGATCAAAATTTGTTTAATATTGTTACCAAACACATGATTCACGGACCGTGCGGTGCTCTCAACATGACGGCACCATGCATGGAAAATGGAAAATGTAAGAAGAGTTTCCCAAAGCCGCATACGAATGACACTATCACGGATATTGACGGTTATTCAATGTATCGCCGCAGAAATGTTGAGAATGGTGGCTACACATTCACAATGCGACTGCCAAATTCTACAAATCAAGTAGAATTTGACAATCAGTGGATGGTACCATACTCACCATTACTTTCAAAAACGTATGAGGCTCATATCAATGTCTAGCTTTGCAGTTTCGTAAAATCAATTAAGTACATTTGTAAATATGTAAATAAATGGCAGTGACTTGGCCATATTTGAAGTACAAAACATGAATAAAAATGATGAAATAACACAATACCAAATGGGTAGACACATTAGCAGCAACGAAGCTATTTGGCATATTCTTAGCTTTCCCATACACGAAAGAGATCCTTCTGTCCAGCACCTAGCAATACATCTTGAAAATGGTCAACGTGTATACTTCACTGAATAAAATATTCTCCAAAGAGCGCTTGAGGCTCCAAAAACGACACTAACTGAATATTTTACATTGTGTCAAAAACCTGATATTTTCGGCCAATTCGCAAAGACATTATTATATACTGATGTTCCACGCTATTTCACATGGAACAAATTAGGTAAAAAATGAGAGCCATGGAAACAAGGAAAACCACATCCTTCCCTTACAGGCATATTCAAAGTTAAGACATTGGGACGACTTTACACGGTACATCCAAAAAAACGTGAGTGCTTCTATTTACGTTTGTTATTGGTGAATGTTCCCGGACCAACGTCTTTTGAATTTTTGCGAACAATTAATGGCCGAGTATTCAATACATACCAAAATGCATGTCGCGAACTGCAATTGCTAGAAGATGATAACCATTGGGACTTACCGCTTGCCGATGCTGCGTTGGTATTGAATGGGACATTAAAAGGGTCATAGAATATGAAAGTAGCTTCAGTTATTAGAAATATTAATTGGCATGTTTATTTTAAAACGTTATTTTAAAAAGTTTTTAATTCTATAAAATAATTACTTTATTAGAATAAATATACTTATTTTATTTATGTTTATTATTATAATAAATTATTTAGAAAAAAAAAACTGAATTTTCATTTATTTAAAAACGAACAATTTAGAACCATAATTAGAATCAAAAGCATCTATTTCAATCATTTATAAATATTTACTTATCTTTAAGATTTGTCTGTCATTGATAATTATTATTAAATGAACTTTTTTTTCTTATTTTTTTTTTTTTTTACTTTACTTGTATGTAATTTTTTTTTTTTTATTATAAAAGAATCCAAAAAATGGCATCATTAAGCGGCCAAGCGTATCAAAAGTAACTATTTTCAAAGGTAGAAGAGCCGAATTATTTTAATCAACTGTGTGAAATTACTACATTTTATTCTGGAAAAAAAATGTTTATAACAGGAGGCTTAGGATTTATAGAAAGGCTTATAATGGAAAAACTATTGAGGTAAAAATGTTTCATATATATTTTTGTTACCAATCAGACTTGTACATTCGTTATAATCTTTCAATCATAAATTTTAACTAAATTTGGATAGTATGTACAATAGGATAGTTCTTGTTAGTAGTTTTATTCTCCTCGAGAATCATATAGTAGTTTTATTTGTTTTATATTATTTAATAATGTAATTTAATTTACATTATAGTTTGAAATAAATAAGGAAAAATATTCTTTTAGTTTAAAGTCTACAAATTATTTTAACTTTTGTAACAGTAATGTAAGCTTACTAAATAGGAAAGAGAGCATAGAGTTTTTGTCATACAAAGAGATGAATTCTTTTTTTTTTTGGCAAAAATATAATTTCTTTAAAATTAATAAATTAAACAGATACCTTCTATCTAATAGTACTTGTTTTTAAAAATAAAGATAATTATTGTTTATTTTTCTCTTTTTCTACAAATCTCTTTAATTCTATATTAAACTTATACAATAATGTTTTATTTTATAAAAATTAATTTTCCGCTAAGAACTTTTACTATAAATGTCATTGCTAGATGCAGTTTGCAGATGTTGTCCAGAAATAGCAATAATTTATTTGCTGGTAAGGGCAAAGAAACAGAAGCATCCGCAAACTCGATTAAAAGAATATTTCAATAATGTTGTGAGTAAAGTTACACATTTTATACTTATTATTATCGGAATAAAAGATGTCACCAATATTACAGTTTATATTTAAATCTTTAGACTTTTGATAGATTGAAGAGAGATCAAAAAGATGTCGAAAATAAGATTATTCTGATTGAAGGAAACACAAGTCTATTGAATTTAGGATTGTCAGAGAAGGACAGCGAACGCATTAAAGATACCGATATAATTTTTCACAGTGCAGCATCCGTACGCTTTCTGGACAACATTCGTCTTATAGTTAATACAAATATTAAAGGAACAAAGGATTCTCTCTTGCTTGCACAGGAAATGACAAGCTTAAAGGTACTTTTTTT
>NW_015149181.1:66965-76972 GCF_001465965.1 Polistes dominula | reverse complement strand
TTTTTTTTCTCTTACACTTTTCACACTTTCTGTGAATGTGAGATATCTTTATCATGGGTTAGCATACACAAGTATTTCTTTTTGTGTTGCAACTAATAACTGTAGATGCTGTTAAAGAAGGGAACAATTGTGGTCGTATTTTTTTCGTTTCATCGGGTTTTGTATTACAACGATTTTTAAATCTATTTCTATTTTCGTTGTTTTATTTTATAATATTAAAAATCTTTTTAAAAATTGTTTTTCTATATTTTTTTTTCTATATTTGTAAAATAAGTTATATTATTTCATTCTTATTGAAAATATAAAGTAAATAAGGTTTATTTGTTTTTGTTACGTGTCTAGTTTTTTCTATTTAAAAACTTTTCTATTTTATTGATAAATTAGTATAAATTTCCTAAATACGCAAACATTATATTTAAAAAACATGTCTTCGGATATTTATAAGAAAAGTATTCTACAATGTTGTTTTATTTTTTTTCTCTGATGTATATGATAATCATTTCATTTTTTTTGTAAAATATTACAGACAATACAATTATTATATTCTATATATTTCGTAATTGTTAATTACAATATTTGCGAAATAAATAATTTATTAATTATTTTTCAATAAAATAGAAACATTTTTAAATAGAAAAGAAATGACACGTTTGGTAAAATAAAAACAGACCACGCACCTTCTTTCTTTATTTCGACCGTCGGTTCGTTTGAACCTTATACTTTTGTCGCATACCTACGTGCTTATCTCTGTTTATTCGTGTACTCTTCTATCGCTCCTACCTACAAACATTTCGAGTATCGAAAGAATACGTGTCCACGCTTTGTAGTATGCAGTCGCACACAATCGCACACATATACAACCAGGAGCGATAACTACGAAGCATAGCATAAAGAGGAGACCGAGAATAGAAAAAACTATATAGTCATATTCCGTCTCTCTCTCGCAGGCTAAATCCTATATGTTTGTCTCTTTTTCTCTCATTATTTAGTATAGCTTCGTTACATAGCTCCGTTTCCGTTTCTTTACTTTTCAGATCACTCCATTCTAAAGAAGTTTTCACTTCAAAAATACCATTAATTTAATTAAGTTCCTTTTTATCGATAGATAATAAATCGCTGGTAATCTAAAAATCATTATAAATTACATCGGCTTTCTTCCGCTGAGATTTAATAGGAAGTCCGCTATAATTGCTTGTATCCAGTGCATAAAAATCTCAAAAAAATATGGAAATAATAGTTCTTGTTAAAACGTAAGGTGTAGTACCTAAACACTGTTTTCGACGGGATTTCAAATCCCCCAGGTTTTATATAACTCTCTATAGCACTCCAAGTAACTGGACTTTGAACGGAGAAAACAGCATTATAAACTGGAGTCTCATCGTCAACGGGTAAGTATTTGTTATTTTTGCTGGAAAGATTAACACTCCGTGATATGAATCTACGATAAAAGTTCTTTCTTATTCACAGTAAATTTTATTTTAATAGTTGAACAAAAAGTTGATATTAGTGATAATTCAAAAAAGAAGAAACAAATTACCGTTTTTGTGCAATGTCCCATGCTGCAGCAATAATGTTGTTGACAACATAATCGGCAGGAATTAGGTTGCAAATAAGGTTTTTAATACAATATACTATTCGTAAAACATCGGTCGAGCTACCAAAAGCAACACCAGTAAATCCATAAAAATTGTTTATCTAACCAGCGATTGGTTCTTTTTCCGTGGAAACAACAATAGATAGCCGAACGATGCAAGTTGGAATTCCTTTAGAATATTGCCGTACAATATCTTCACAGATTTTCTTCGAAAATGCGTAAGTGTTTGGCCACTTATCCAGTAGCCTGTAAAATAAACTAATATGCTTATCGACTTTTCTCTCAGAAGAATGCAATAGGTTTCATGTTTTATTACTTTGGAGTAATTAAATCTAATTGATCTTCGGTTAAAATTTCTGTTAATCTAATTATGTCTTCTGTCTTCATAGGTGGATTATAGAATTTTTCTTCGATTTTATTGTATACACAGAGCGAGTAAGCCGTTAAAACATAAACAAAAGTCGCCCGGACAGCGAAAGATCCGTGGTTCGAGTCCCGGTCCACAGTCAGTCCAACGGTCCAATTTTTTTCACGAATCCTACATTATTATAAAATTAGAACAATTTATTTTTCAAATTAAACTAATGTCTATATTTAAATAAATTGATCTAGTGAGGAATTGTGCTTGAACATATGCATTTATATTTGGATGATTTAACTAAAAAAAAAAAGTACCTTTAAGCTTGTCATTTCCTGTGCAAGCAAGAGAGAATCCTTTGTTCCTTTMATATTTGTATTAACTATAAGACGAATGTTGTCCAGAAARCGTACGGATGTTGCACTGTGAAAAATTATATCGGTATCTTTAATGCGTTCGCTGTCCTTCTCTGACAATCCTAAATTCAATAGACTTGTGTTTCCTTCAATCAGAATAATCTTATTTTCGACATCTTTTTGMTCTCTCTTCAATCTATYAAAAGTCTAAAGATTTAAATATAAACTGTAATATTGGTGACATCTTTTATTCCGATAATAATAAGTATAAAATGTGTAACTTTACTCACAACATTATTGAAATACTCTTTTAATCGAGTTTGCGGATCCTTCTGTTTCTTTGCCCTTATCAGCAAATAAATCGTTGTTATTTCTGGACAACATCTGCAAACTGCATCTAGCAATGACATTTATAGTAAAAGTTCTTAGCGGAAAATTAATTTTTATAAAATAAAACAGGATTGTCGTCTAAGTTTACATATAGAAGTAAATAGAGAAATAGAAAAAGAGAAAAATAAAGAATAATAATCGTTATTTTTAAAGACAGGTAGGTACTATTTGATGAAATGTGTCAGCTTAATTTAATATTTTTTTAGAAAATATTTTTGCTGAAAAAATTAGGAAAATTAAATTCCTGTTGTACAAAAGTTTAAATAATTTGTAGACAAAACTTGAGAATTATTTTTCTTGTTTATTTAAAATCATATTAATCTTTAGGAGAATAAATCTGTTAATAAGAACTATTCAATTTTATGTAAAAAAACTTATAACGAATGTACAAATCTGATTGATAACAAAAACATCTATAAAACATTTTTACCTCAAAAGTTTTTCCATTATAAGCTTTCCTATAAATCCTAAGCCTCCTGCTATAAAAAWTTTTTTTCCAGAATAAAATGTAGTAATTTCACCCCGTTGATTATAATAATTCGACTCTTCTACCTTTGAAAATAGTTACTTTTGATACGTTTGGCCGCTTAATTATGCCATTTTTTGAATTCTTTTACAATAAAAAAAAATATAACATACAACATACCTACATAAGTACGAAAAATTTCACTTAATAATAATTATCAATGCCAGACAAATCTTAAAGATAAATAAATATTTATAAATGATTGAAATATATGCTTTTGAAACTAATTACAGTTATAAGATATTTATTTTCGAATTACTGAAAAATTCAATTCTAATTTATATGAAAATAATATATTATTATTAAAAACATAAATGGAGTAACTATATTTACTTTTAAAAAGTGTTTATTATGTAGATATTAAAATTTTTCAAAAATAATAATGAATTTTTAGCAAATAATATTTACAATAACTGAAATCACTCTAATAATCTTCGGCTTCTATAACATATGTCATTATTATTATTTTTATTCACAAAAAAATTAAACCTTTGAATTTAATTGGACTGACACTTAATCTTAAATATGTAAGTACACTAATTAAACTCAATTATATAATTTGGCCATTAATAATCTTCACATTTGGAAAAGATTTAAAATGTTAAAAAATAAAAAACTTACCTATTTATAATTCAAAAAGTATTTCCACAAAGAATATAATAAAATATGATAAGTGTTTGTCGATTTTAAACTATTAAAAAAAAACTGTTAATAACTTTTAATCTTATGAAGAACTAAGTATGTTTATAAGTGATTAAAAACGATTATAACAAACTGAGTATAAAAAACGTTCTCTCGGTAAAAATATCTATTGAACTTTTTCTAAGTAACTTAGTTCAACTCCAATGATCGATTGAATAATATTAGTTAGTAGGGCCTTGCATTTATATATATATTTTCCCACTCATATACAATGTAGACACTTCATATTATCAATTTGCATACAATACAACAGGAAACAACATAGTCACCGTGAGAATGTTCATTTTACAATAACAAGGATAGTTGCATTATTCTAAATTTTACACCGTCTCATAGAAATTTTTTATTGTAAACTATAACTTTTTTGACCAGGGTATACTCTCGAAGTAAACCAGCAATTTAGACAGCGTACAGTAGTCCCAAATTTATAATATGTTGCCAAAAAATCACAATATAGTTTAATATTTTGGAAAACTAGTATATGAATTTTTTTTGGAGTAGTTGACTACAAATCTAATATTAGTTTTTTGAAAAAAACAATGGGAAACATACAACTGAGGATAATAACTATGTCAATTTAAATGAAAGTAATGTTATTTGTGGCGAAATCGTTATTTTAATCGTGTCCTTTTTTATTGTTATTATCGGTAGGATTATTAGATCTGTGCTGGATAGATAAACATGAATTACTATTCACGAGATAATTTTTTTGATAATAATGACTATTATTTAGGTAAATTACAACAAAATTACTTGGTTTCTTTCTTTTTCCGTTAGCCGTTAGTTATTGTCACTTGAAGATACTATAAATCTCTTATTTTAATTGAAGATTTTTATTCAAAAATTTATTCATAGAACCTGACTCCATATGTCATCCTTAGATCATAAAAACTGGGTCATTATAAATGGTGTCGTGAACTTATAGTAACGATCATTGTACGCGATAAAGTGTACAACTTGCTTAAGAAACTATTTCGATGGCCCAACTCGTAAATCGAAACATTCGATCTACAAGGAACAAAAAAAAATTTGTAAAATTTTTCGCTGAAGTATTACAAAGTTATAAAAGTATTTTATAAGTATATCGAAACATTTTGTCCGTCACGTGTAAGATTTTTCGTTTTCTCGTTGTCCAACGCAGCTGACTTAGACGTGTGTGGATGACTTAAAAGACCTTAAAGTAGACAAATTATGCAAAAGAAGAAACGAATCTGGCATTAAAGGGGTACTTTTTAATTGTTTATTTTGTTAAAAATAAACTTACAAGAATAAGTAGAACACGAACATTTCGCCGTTTTTACAACAACTCTACTCTACTCTACTCTACACAGATGCATCAGTAATCGTTGTAAGCCATGAATTAATAGATTATTTCGTACATGACAACGGAAAAAATATTGTATCTGTTTGAATCGACGAGGAGTCAATTTATTTTATTATTATATAATTTATATTATCATTTAATCTTTATATCGATTATTTTACGATATTATTATTTATATTTTTATAAGATTTATATCTTATTGATTGCAAATACGTGTAACATTATTTAACAACAATGTATAGAAGTGTACCATAAAGAAAAGAACGTACGAAAGTACGTCTTACAGAGTAACCAGTACTACAAGTAACCTAAGACCGTAACCTAAAAATGCGGTTAAATCAAGATTTTTGAGGGAATTATGGTCACAGGAATATACTTTGGCGGACATTGATATTATCAATCTTTAGAAGTCTTCCAAATGTTCCAGTTTCTACTACTACATTCTAATTTCATATTTGTTTAAAATTTTTACGCGAATAATACTACTGATTTATATAAATTATATTTATTTGAGAAAAGTATTTCATGATATACGTATATATAACGTACAGGATTTTACGTCGATTTTAGATATTTAATAGATCTTCAAAAGGTAGATGTTATTGCTTAGAACTTGGACATATAATAAATATTAATTAATCTTAATCGTCATCAACATGGTCTCTGGAAACGATTACGCTATAGACTCTATAGGAAATTTTTTTACCTACATAAACATGAATGGACGTCATTGCTTATGTAAATAACCTGTGGAAACATTTTTTAAAGTATAAGATTTTTTACAATCGGATATACGTAATAGCATTTGAATTACCTTATTGAATTTATTTAATAAAGTTAATAAGAAGCAGTAATAATGAGTAGCTCGAATATGCTAATAAAGTTTTAGTTGATAGTATTGGTTGCACAAGTATATTCGAGGAATACGAAATAAGGTTTGGACGCTGATATAGCATTTTTAATCTATTTGCATCATATGGAAATATGAAAAAAAATTCCCAAATCACCAAAAAACTTTTATTTTGTTTTTAGGTGTAAAATGTATAAAAATAAAGAAAAAAGATATAACAAAAAGAAGCAAAATAACAAATCATCATTCCATCCAAGCAGTGTAACAGTTATCAGTATCGGTGATTCTCTTCGTGATCTTATACTGTTAGGGAGTGTGTTATTTCATAAATTAAATATTTGGATTCACTGCCGAACGTAGTTGCGTATATATACGCTCTGGTGATAGTGACCAGAAAATTGAACGTAACATATATATACGCTTATGATGCAAATGGGTTAAAATACATGGAAAAATTTTTAAAAGTTACAATATTAACGAGTTTATAGAAAATCTAATAAAAATTCAGAAGATTGGGCGTCCTCACATTACACAAGATTGAAGTTCGCATAGAATAAATGAAATTAGTTTTTATGCCGATATTTTATCCTTAACCTAGTCAGGGCAGGGTAAAATGTCTGCCATAGCTCTAGGTCTAAACAATAATAAAATTTATTAATAAAATTAGAATTTCTATTGTTAGGCGCCAGTTAGGTTTTCCTTAAGGGGGTATTCTACTTTGTAATTTTTTTTTTTCAAATTTTTTTTTTTCGATTATTCGTAAGTAAATATATTTAAGAATACTCTCTGAAAATTTCAAAACGATCAGAGCATCCTAACTGTACTTTTTCGTCCCTCGAATCTACCCGTGCGCAGGTAAAAAAAGTACTTAAAAAAACTTCAAATGCGTTTTTCTCGGAATCACATTTTTGAACCGCGTGTTGTAAAAATCTCCAAAACTAGCTATTCGATTCGTCTGAAATTTTAACCACATATTCTATACACATATATCAACCGGTGGTAGCAGATTTATAAAAAAATTGTCATTTTAACTATTTTTTTTTGGCAAGAAATGAGAAAAAAAAAGAGATTTTTTTGATAATTTTTTTTCAACTAACGCCATTTTGTTATTTTTGCATGTAAATGAAAAAATCTGCTACCACCGCTTGCTGTAGTCTTTGTGAATATAAAACTATTCGAGTTTTTCATTTCAGATAATCCGATGTCCAGATTTTTACAACAGTGCAAAGGCTAGACTATTTTTAGGCGATCAGTTCAAGGGCCTTTCCAATGTATATAGAGCGTAAAAAATAAATAAAAAAAATTTTTTAATGTACTTTAAGAGTATATTTATTAAGCACAATAAACCCTACATCAATATCTTTCTTAGTTTTCTAATAAAAAATTGACAAAAATACCTATTTTTTCGAGCGACTAAAGTAGAATACCCCCTTAAGGTAGTATTTTCCATATGTTTTTTGTAACGTCTTTATTTTGTCTATCCTAAAATGTTTGTTAAATTGCGCAAGAATGTAGATGAAAACAGGAAATAGAAAACCATACTAGCAAAAAAAATTTTATACCTTAGTTTTAAAAAAAGGATTATTTATAATTGCCTAATTTCTAACGAATTATATTTCCTTTGATAAACATCCTAACATTTTGGTGACTATTTATAACTATCGCATTTAGCATTCGGTTTTTATTGCTTGAATTGTGAAAAGTGCACTTTTTATCAGCTGTTCCACCCAGAGACCATACCGGTGACCTTTATTATATATAGTAATAATATTATAATACATAAATCCTACAATTATCTTACTCTTAAAACTGTCCATTCGTCTCATTCTCTCGAAACTTAGATTTTTGAAGGTTTCACTTCTAACACATGTGATCTGCACACATGATTTTTTTTTCTTATTTTTTGCAAAAAAAAAAAAATAGTAAAAACGAAATGTTTTTTATACATCTGCTACCAGCGGTTGATATATGTGTATAGATTATGGGGTAAAAGTTTCAGACGAGTCGAATAGCTAGTTTTGGAGATTTTATAAATACGCGGTATAAAAACGTGATTCCGAGTAAAACGCATTTAAAGTTTTTTTAAGTAAAAAACAACGAAAAACGTTAACTTACGCTTAATCAGCGATTCCTGAACCATACACTATGCCTTCTGACTGCTCCAGAAGATAATGTTCTTCAAGTCTAGCTTGTCTTTTTTTTGCTCTGTTTTCTTTGAAAGCTTCAGACGAGCGGCGATTTTCTTTGACAACGCGCTCGTTGTCTCGTTTGCTGGCATACTGAGCAGCGGTTTCGCCGATTGTAATGCCCATTACCTCGCGTCTCCAGTTTTCACCCCGTATATGACTCAAGCCATTTCTGACGATTTACCTGAATATTTATAGAGGTACAAAGAACGTATTATTAAAATGTCAGGAGTCAATTCAGTAAAATTCATACATGTATTTAACTTTTAATTTAAATTTTAACAGAATTTTGCAAGAATTTTATTATCTTTATTAAAAACAGTTAAAAAGGTCAAGTATAATATAATTACAAATTCAGCAGGTTGTTCCGAATTGTTTGTACTATCGCGTTTGTGATTCAGGTTAATAATATCAGTATCTTCAATATTTTGATAAAAAATACCGACTGTATCATGCAACGTGTCTTTGCCACTCGACGTCTCAACAAAACGGTCATAGTTATTATATGCAACTCCTGTAAAACGTTTTAGAGCTAGTATCGTATTTTCGGGAGATATATTAGATACACTACATGTAGTAGCAGTAATTTCTGTCTCAAGTTCTTCAATGATATTGTAACTACAGCAATGACTGTACTTATTTAGAAGATCAACGACTTTACGACTACTTGTTATACTTTTAAATGTAATTCCTAAAGTCATATGTTTAGATGTTTTGATTTTTCCGTTGTGTATCGCGTAAATTAAATCTTGAGAAAAAGAATCTACTTTACGCAAATTGGCATAACTTTTCTTTGATCTTGAGTCAATGCCACATAAAAGATGACGCATGAAATCCGTCAGATCTTTTGGGATTTCACATTCCCCTTCGATAATATAGGTGACTTTTAAATTACGTGGAAGTGTTTTTTTTTTAATAACAACATTTTCTTTCTTAACATCAAAACAGCGCGAGATATCATTTCAGTATCATATAAATTTGAAAAAGTTTCATTAGTAATAACGCAGCCATCGGTAGGAGCAATTAACCTTTTTTTTTCTCATGACAATGACTTGAATTTTTTTGCCAAAAGTTGCTGTTAGTTTTTCTAAAAGATGTTAAGATGTTGATTGGTATATTTCACATTGTAACATTTAAATTCTCGAACATAAAATTTTTCAAGAATTTCATTGTAAAAATCTGTGATAAACTGTAATAAGCAGCATTCTTTGTTTTTTATTATTTTTTTCTTAACCAAGTCAAAAATATCCGCGTACGCTAATCTATGAAATTTTTTTCTTTTCTCCATACTGCTTTTAGGAGTTGTTGGTTGGATAGCTTTAGAAAGATATTATTGAAAGTAGAATTAAAAATAACTAGTATCGTAAAACTAAAAAGTTGTGGCAAAGAATTTTTTTTTGTTATAGAGTACCCAGCAAAAAAAGATACAAATAAAGTGTATTGCTGTGTATTTGGTTGTACAAGCATAGCTTGTCGTGATGAAAAAATTAGGTTTTTTCAAATTCCCCCTCGTAAACAACAATTTGTTTATGAAATAAACAAATTTGGTGATAAATAAATAATTGATAGACATATAGCTTGGGTACGAGCGCTAAAAATTGGAAAAAGTATAACTCCCAATATGAAAGTCTGTTTACTTCATTTTATTAAAGATGATTTTTTAGCTTCACGTGAGTATTTTCAACAATTATTTTTTCTGGTTATTATAAATTGTTAAATCA
>NW_015149181.1:47890-58305 GCF_001465965.1 Polistes dominula | reverse complement strand
ATTCTCACCTGCACTCAGTTGGACAGCTTACAAGTCACGGCATAGTGCTAAAAATTATTATTTTATGCCCTTCTATCGTCCAATACAGGTTTCCTGCGGGATCATATGACCCATCGATTTTTTAGGTCGGGCCTGTAGTCTGAATTTAGTATACAATTTTTCTATTCTTGATTTCCTCTTTATGCTGTGCTTCGTAGTAATATGTGTGTGTTTTTGTGTGTAACTGCATACTACGAAACGTATTTATTAAAAAATTAAACTTCAATTATTATCAGTATTTATAAAAATAATACGCCTGTTGGAATGCAACCCTTCAGACATCCAAACTGTTTATTTAGGTGTGTATTAAGGGTTGCCTGTCTTTAGGGTAGAATAAAAATTCTGTCCCAACAGATGGCTTTCGCAATCAACATTTTTAAGTGTGTCTGGTTGGTTGCATTTCTACAGGCGCTAATTTTTATAATTATTAAATAATTATTTTAAACAAAAATAAAAATAATATTATAATAAAATTATAAAATATATTATCTTTCTTCCGGTACTATGCACTCGTCTCATTCTTTCCCAATTTACTTTTTTTGAAAGTTTTACTCCTAATTTGTGTTATTTGCACACCTGTTCTTTATATTTAATTGAAATTTAATTTTAATATTACTATAATAAAATATCTGTTTCCGATACTGTTTTACTTTCTTTTCTTTTTTTCTTTTTCGTTCTCATAGGTTTTCATTTCCTAAAACTATTCCGTTGCTTTACGAAAACGAATCGTCCTAGCAATTTAAATGGTGGCCGTTAGTTGCGGTTAAACAGACGGTCTTAACTCGTTTTGTGGTTTTACAACCATTATCGAAACAACGTCCTCGAGAATCAGAGAACAATCATTTAACTGTTTCCAATAGATTTCATTTCGATGGGAAAATTCTATAAAAGAATAGTTAGACGATACAATCCTTACGTCGAACATGAAAAAGTGTTTATTTTTCATTGTGCTAGTACTATTATTATTATTATTATATTATTATTATTATTATTATTATTATTATTATTATTATTATTATTATTATTATTATTATTATTATTATTATCATTTCCTTTTCCGTATCCACCCCCTAGGACTCACACTTTTTTCTTTATACTTTTATTTTTCTTTCGCACAGATACAATGAAACTTTCTGTACGTTGCTGGACACAATTGGTACGAGTAATATCTGAGCTCTTTCTTGAAGTACGATACATTTAAGTTTCCGTATAGATCGAAAAGAATCCAACAAAAACGAACGTACGAACCAAAAAAGAATTGTTCTATTGTATGAAACGACCAGTAGAACGTGTATTTCAATGTTTACCGATGTAATGTAGATTTATTTATTGAAAATATACTTTCAACTTATTCGTGATCTAACATTTTCCCAAAAAAATATTACCAAATTTAAATTAAAAAAAAAAAAAGAATATTAAGATTACAATATCTGATACAAGATAATCGTGCGTACATTTTAACAAATATAATAATTAATATAACAATATTATAATAATATCATCTAAAATTACAATTTGATGAGAAAAAATTAAAAAAAAACTCTTTGGAAAGTAATTATAAAAAATTGTAAAAGAACGTGTTTTAATTCCAGTTGTTCCATTAAAACTAAAAAAAAAGGTTTAATGTATCGTTTGACACGATGGATGAAAGAACCATAAAGTTACAATTCTTCTCTGATAGCCAGAGATATCCTTTAGGAAGCTAGTTCCTTTCTATCGGGTACACGGAGTGAGAAGGTGAAGTAGAATGAGGAAAGAGAAAGATGGTTAATATTTCATCGTGAAAGTTGCAACTACTAGGAGACACAACGAGTCAAATACACTCCTTCAATGAAACACGGTTTTCTCAGTGTTCCAGGATCATTAATTGCTCCAGTTTCCTTCGTTTTCAAGCGATAAACAGAACGGACGAAACTAGAGAGATAGCTACGATAGTACAAAAAGTACACAAAAAAAATAGATTAGAGTGGTATTGCAAGTATAAGAGAGAAAAAGATAGAGATAAAATGAAAGAAATGACGACACAAAACGAGTAGAAAAAACTCACTCGATTAAAAAGACTTTTCTAATTATATTCGGTCCAATGGGTATTGTACTATGACTCAATTTCTCGTAAATGAAATGAATCAAAAAAATAAATTTACTAAAGAGAGAGATAGAAGATAGAAAATAACGAAATTATTATTATTAATTATTATAATAATTATTATTATTATTGTTATTTAATTATTTCTCTCCGATTTTTCGGGCATATTAGCGTGTCGGACTGGCCTTTTGCCAGGTCTGACAGCTTTAATCTTCAGAATTTAGGAAGGCTCTGGTTATATTGCATGTTTTTAATATAACCGCCTTTTGTATTTCTTGGTGTATGTTTGGGTCTAGTTGTAGTTTTGTGAGATGTGATTTAAAATTTTTCGTTGTAATTCCTGTTGCTGATATGATGAAAGGGATGATGTGTACCTTTTTTTGTTTCCATATTCTGTGTATTTCATGTGCAATTAATGTGTATTTTTCTATGTTTTCTCTGTATTTCTGTGCAATGTTGATGTCGTTTGGTACTGAGATGTCTAATAGGTATGTTGTTTTATCTTCTTTGTTTGTAAATGTGATGTCCGGTCTGTTGTGTTTTACTGTTTTGTCTGTGTGTAATGTTGTGTCCCAGTATAGTTTTTACTTTTCGTTATCTATTATTGTTGTTGGTGTGTATTTGTAGTATGGTGTTGTAGTGTTCTCCAGTTTGTATTTGTTCACTATTGCTTTATGTATGATTCTTGCTGCGGAGTTGTGTCTTTCCGTATATTCGGTGTTTGCTAGTATTTTACAACCCCCTGTTATGTGTTCTATTGTTTCGGGTACTAATTTGCATTTCCGGCATTTGTCATCTTGTATGTTTATGTCTTTTATTTTGTACTTGAGGTAGTTTTTTGTTGAGATTACCTGATTTTGTATTGCAATTAGGAATCCTTCGGTTTCTGGGAAAAGGTTTCCTTTTTTTAGCCATTCATATGTGTCGTTTTTGTTTATGTTTTCGTCTGTAGTGGTGTAGTAGTGTTTTCCGTGTTTTTATTTGTATGCGTTTATTTTGCTTTGTGTATGGTCTATGTCGTTATAGTTATCTATGTCTTTATTGCTTGTCGATAGATTTAGTGGTGTGTGGTTTTTGTCGGCTTTCGTTATTGCTTTATGTAGTTGTGTCTCTTTTGTGTGGAAGTATTTACGTAAGTTTTTTATTTGTCTATTGTGTAACGCTTTTATGTCCGTTATTCTCCTACCACCTTCTTCTCTACTTATTGTTAATCTTTCTACACATGATTTCGGGTGTAGTTTTAGTTAGTGACTTTGTCATGTGTGTTCTTGTTATTCTATTGGTGTCATCTAAGTCTGTGTTTGACCAATTGATGATTCCGAAGGAAAATGTAAGGACTGTTATTGCGTATGTGTTGATTGCTTTGACGAGGTTTTTTGAGTTTAGTTTGGTTTTGAGTATTTTTGTGAGTCTTTGTTTGTATTGTTTTTGTAAGTATTTTTTAATTTCTGTGTGATTTATCTTGGTATTTTTTTCGAAGCTGAGGTATTTGTATGTTTCGTGTTTTTCTAAGTTTTGTAGTGTTTCGTTCTGTAATGTTCTTTGTGTATCGTCTGTGGACCATTGTCCTCTTTCGATATGTGTTGTTTTGCAATTGTCTATTCCGAATTGCATTTTTATGTCGGATGTGAAGTTTTCTGTGATTCTTAAAAGTGTGTTTAATTGTGTTCNGTGCTTGTCTTGTAGATCAAATAGATTCTCGAGAAGAAAGGATACGTAGAAGATCAATTGAATTAGTGACAGTTAATGATATTGCAATACTGCCACAACATGTTTACAAATACCACTTAAACCAGCCTTGCATGAACAACTCATTCTTATTATTCGACCATTTTTTAATATTTCACCAGTTATTTCTTTATGTGGATTATCTTTAATATGTGAAGTTTGTAAACAAAAAGCTAAAATACTTATAATATTACAATCACTGCTTGGTACTTGCCCACATTTAATCACATGTCCAGCATTTAACACACTTTCACCACCAACAAAATTTTTATTGCTTGGTTTTGTGCAAGCAAATTTAAAAATTTCTTGCATTGTAAGTTTCATTTTATTCAGTTTAATTATAAAAAAATTATAATAATAATATAAATAATAAGTAATAAAAAATAACATATAAATAATAATGTTATACACGTTGTTCTCTATTTTGGTTATGGAAGTAATGCACAGCACCATCCAGTCTCTAGTTCATATTTTTCCCGCTAGGGTAAGCCCCGCCCCTGCCAGAGATCCCAATACATTTTATATCAAATGAATACATCTATTTAAAAAGTGAAAACATCTTCAGGGTTGTATTCAATGAGTCACCACTGATTCTATATCTATAGAAAAACTCTTCCATACTATTATACCCTGACCCTTTTTACCTTTGCTCGTTAGATATCTATATATATAAATAAGGTTAACTTTCGGAAATTTTTATTAGTCATTTGAGTTATATGTAATTTTTAAGTTTATAAACAATTAAAAGACAAAACAATTTACTTTGAATCATAAGTTCGTACCTTTGCCCTTTTCTTATCATATACCGAGACCCATATAAGCGCCCTTTTCACCAGTTTCTCTTTCAGTATATTTTACTCTCTCGTATAACGAGTATCTAATTGTTTTATTTTTCTCTCTTTAAATAGATCTATTTTATTATAATAAAAAAAAATTTTATAATTATTACAACTTTGTATTCGTATAGAGGATACGCGCAATGGGTAAGTAAAAACTATATATACAAGTGAGATTCTCCTTCTCCTGTTAGTCTTCAGAACGGATATCTAATCAAAGAAAAGGAAGGAATTTCGCGATGTTGTCAAAGGTTGACATAGAAAGAAAAAAAACTCTATTCACGGATATGCAATATTTAATATAAAGAAATAAGTATACGAAATAATTAATGGTATAATAAAACGTCTTTTCTCTTTAGCCGCTAAACGATGACCAAATCTCGCTCGCTTTTCTTTGATTTCCTTCTTTGGACGACGCTCTCGCTGACGCTATTCGGCTGTTTATTTCTCATTTGTTCATCTTTTATCTGATTGTACACGATACTCTTTGGCTCACTTATGCCTAACTGTTCTCACTCACACCTCTCACACTCTTCACACTCTGACACCCCACACTCGGCCATTCTGCTATTTCTTCGGTCCCCGAAGAAAACTCTTCAAACGGTTTCATAATTCATTACGGTTTCATTACCGTTGTGGTAAGTACCTTTGGTCCTTTACCTTCACCCTCACGAATCACTTCATATTTATTCTTCTCTTTAAATTTAGATATCTTATACGGTTCTAAAAATATCTTATGTATCTTTAATCATTTACCGAATTGTGTGCGTCTTATCGCCACTAAATCGCCTTCATTATATACAATCGCTTTCTTACACTTACATCTGTTAACTTCAATCGATCGTCTCGATGATGTTATCCGTTAAAGTCATAATCTATTGGAGATTCTTTAATTAGAATGTCAAATGATTCTTCTATTATCTTTTTTTCGTGTATCATCATTATTTCGTTCTTTTTAATCTCTTCTTCTTTGATTTTTTCTCTAGGTTCCACTTCAAACGGAGTTTATACTTCTCCTAAAAATACTACTGCAGTTACTACAAGTTTTTCAAGCTCACTTTCATCTATCACTGGTATGTCTTCTTTGATTTCTTTTATTTATATCTTTTCCAAATCTTCGATAATTTCTGCTTCTGGTATCTGGTTTATTTCTCTTCACACTCTCACACCCCACATACATATACTCTTAACATATTTTTTAGAAATTAAAACACACACAAAAATGATAAAAAAAATGAACGCATTGAACGCTGGCACTCCTCACATTGTTTGTCTCTTACGAAGAAACAGATAATGATTTTTAAATTAGTTTTTACAGAGTGATTATTAGTTTGATTTTGAACAGAACAATATCTATGGATTCTAAGAATTTATATATGGACAGAAAAAAATCAACATTTATAAGAAAAATATACTTCAACATTTAAAACATGCTTATATATAGTAAAAAGCAGAATTCTACAATAAAATATGACCGAAGTTCAATGTGTTAACATAGTTCAAGTGCATATTTTATCTACCTTGTTTTAATACATCATATTATGAAAGATATCAACTTTGTGTGTGTGTGTGTATGTATGTATGTGTGTGGGCAACCAATACATAATAGACATAATAATCGAATGTCTTTCTGATACAAATCTAAATGTTCTAAATCAATATAATATGTTCTCTTTTTTTAATTACCTGCAATTATATATGTATTTCAAAGAGTTTTTTTTTAATACTAATTTTGTTTTTTTGTTACAGAACAATCACAAAAATACAGACTTTTAACAATAATATTTTTAGTGTTTATAATTACTATGCTTTTCACTTGTTCTTATTTGATTCCATTAAGCAAAGCTTATTATCGGAAATCTGAAGATATTCTATAAAATGCATTTTTTGATTGAAAATAGTAAGTATAATTGTAAAATGATTTTTTATATTAAACGCTATTTTCACTTAATACAAACCTTTATTTTTATAATGTAAAAAATCAGTTTAAAAGACAATCGACCCATCAGTTCATATTTCACTTTCAGTACAATAAAAAAGTAAAGTATCTATTCCGTTTTTGTCTCTTAAAACGCTCCAAAGCACACAAAGTGTTTGGAAAAACAATAAATTTTTTCATTTCAGAAAGTCGCAAAAATATCCAGTTTTTAAGAACATGGAGAATATCCTCAAATTTTCGGAAAGCAAGACGATACATGCATTTAATCATAACAGGCAGATCTAATTAATTATAATATTAAGGACAATTATGATCAAAATAATAAACTAAAAATCACTTGTCAACTCTATTTTAATAAATGTAATTAATAATTATGGGAGTTTATGAGTGATTTTTAATTATACAGTTTCCTTACAATTACAATCATAATGACGATAATGAATCCTTCCGAATATTTTAATAATGAGGATGGTATAATATGCAAAAGAGATAATAGGCGATCATAAGTAGGGTTTTTGTTGAAATATATCGAATACAGACCAAATCTTTACTATTCGGCAAATCTTGTAGAAAAAAGAGAATTTGATCAACCGTTACACCAACTGTATATCTGTTTTAAAAGTGCGATTGATTCAATAAAATGGATAAAATATTTGAAATTGTAATACGACAGAGTATACCAAAAAAACTGATTAACTTTATTTAAGTTTGCTTAAAAGAAACTAGAAGTAAAGTAAAAATAGGCAATTTCATGTAGGAAACATTTATTAGGCATAGCGGTTTAAAACAGGGGGTCAAAGTGCTATCAAAAAAAAAATGCAGAAACGTAAAGATGGTTGCAGTTGTACGGCGCCACACATCTGTTAACATACGCGAATGATATTTTATTCAAATTTTCGATATTTATCGAAAATTCTATGCCTTTTTCACCACCCAGTGAGCCGCAGATCTTCCCAAAAACCGGCACGGTTAGCTGTCTTAATCAAATTTAATAAATAAAAAAATAGATCAATAGAATGCTGGTCGGTAAAGTGTTAATAGCGCGAAAACCCTAATAAACATAAGAAATGAACTGCGGCTGCAAATAAGCGTGACATAAAAACAAATATATGGTCACACAGTAATATCAAAATTTACATACAGTACAATCATGCTATCAGTAGTTCTTTATGATAGCGAAACGTAGTCACTTACGTTACGGGACAAAAAAAAATTTTTGGTATTAAAAAAAAAAATCATGTGTCCAGATCACACGTGTTAGAAGTGAAACCTTCAAAAATTTAGGTTCCAAGAGAATGAAACGAATGCACAGTTTTAAGAGTAACATAATTGTAGGATTTATTTATTATAATATTATTACCATATATATTAAAGATCACCGGTATGGTCTCTGGGTAGAATAGCTGATAAAAAGTACATTTTTCCCAATTTAAGCAATAAAAATGGAATGCCAAATGCGATAGCCATAGATAGAAACAAAAATGGTAGAATGTTTGTCGGTGGAAGGATATCATATCTTTTTTTTAGCCTAAGTAAATATAATATATATTTTTTTGAAACTCAGGTAGATAAATATTTTTTCATTTACACTTTTCACACTTTCTGTGAATGTGACATATCTTTATTATGGGTTAACAAACACAAGTATTTCATTTTGTGTTACAACTAATACCTGAAGATGCTGTAAAAGAAGGGAACAATTCAGGTCGTATTTTTTTCGTTTCATCGGGTTTTGAATTACAACGATTTTAAAATCTATTTCTATTTTCGTTGTTTTATTATATAATATTAAAAATTTTTTTAAAAATTTATTTTCTATATATATAGTCATTTATTGTCGAGTTATAAAATTCATAAACAAAAATGAAATTTGTCTAAAAATCATCAAATTTAAATCTTCAATATCATTCAAATGGTGAGGTTTACGGAAAAAGTATAAGATACCTTTCTTGTAGAGCATTAAATTTCCTACAAAATTCGTCTTAAACATTTTTCTGTACAATCAATAAATAATGAGGTATGAATTTTATTCTATTGGACTGAGAAAAAAATAAAAAACTGCGATGCGGAGGATCTTCCTATTAAAATTAAGAGCTCATATTGGGTGAGAATTCTTTTAAGGTGTCTAGGAACCCATTTTTGCGTGGCACTTGAAAAAAAAAATAAGTCATTTTTTCGACCCACCCTAATATATATATATATATATATATCCCTTTGGTACACAATGTTAAATTATTCAAGAAGCTATGGTTTGGCTTCAGGTAAAATCGATTAATAAAAAACAAAGTAAATATAATAAAAAGCAAAATTTAGTAATATTCTTTTATAGATAACACTTTCGTTATTTTAATCAAATCTTTTTTATTCTTTTTATCTTTGAAATATTTAATTCGGAGCGGGGAGAAAGATATCAGTGAAGAGACAGAGAGAGAGAGAGATTTTCATAAGGATACGTTCGGAAAATTATTACTCGGAAGTTTGTCCCGTTTATTAATAACCGGGTTATTACGTGGTTACGTATATTAGAAATTCAGTACGTTTATAGTAGTAGTTGTTACTGTGTTGTAGTAATAGTAATAGCAATAGCGTTCGTAATAGCGACGTTTAGATTTGTCAGAGCACGTAGCAATTTTCTTTATAGACTACAGGCCCGACCTTAAAAATCGATGGGTCATATGATCACGCAGAAAACCTGTTTTGGACGATAGAAGGGCATAAAATAATAATTTTTAGCACAATGTCGTGACTTGTAAGCTGTCCAACTAAGTGCAGCTGAGAATTAAAAAGCACAAAATAACCGGGTGCTTTTTTATCAAATGATTTTTTACGGCATTATTACCACCTATAGATCCATCGAAAATAATGAAAAAACACGTAGTGCCGTTAAAAAATAGTAAGCCACAAAGTCGGAAAAAATTTTTGATTTTCTGACAAAACCCTGGGTCTATTACATCATTTGATTATTTACGGCGTTTGTTTCATACAATTTAAACACCTATTCTAATTGATTATTCCGCAACGCCGTACAAAAATCATGCAACAAGAAAGAAAAATCCAGGGTTAAAATCCACTTTTTCCACGGGTCTGGGGGATGATCTAAAAAACAACGGCATCAGTTTCAGTTTATTTTTTAGCACTCAGAAGTACAAATTAAAAAAATGCCGTTTAAAAATTGTGGTTTTTTGAATGTATATCAATTATTAACTCAATATAATCGTATATTTGATTTTTACAGCTGTAACATCATTTGACTCTGTACGGCAACTTGTTTTTTAACATTATATTGCTAAGTACAATTGTTCTGTATTATTGCCGTTAAAAAAAAACTGTTCTAAAAAATATATAGAGAAAACAAAAAATGAAATATTTTCAATTTTTGTAAAAGTTTAAGTTGTCGTACATTAATAACATAAAGCAATTTCTTAAATGTTATTGTTGTTTTGAATAGTATAAGGGTCAATGAATTAAGAAAAAATCATGCTGTTGATTTTAATGCAGACCATATTTTTTGGCAAATAAAAATAACACTACAGCTTTTATGGGTACTTTATTGTCATCTAATACTGTACAACATTAACATATTTTTGAAAGAAACAATTAATAATATGTAAAAATCATTATGCCGTTTATTTAAAATGAAACAGTGTCAATATTATATCTAAAAAATATAAACTATTAAACTCAGTATTAACATTTTTCAATAATTTTCGATGAAATATACTTCAAACATTGTTATAATTTGTTTATATAGAAAACATTAATTAAAAATAAAAAGTACTACAATTTT
>NW_015149180.1:87609-97661 GCF_001465965.1 Polistes dominula | reverse complement strand
TTCGGGATAGCGAGGAAAGCCGAGAATAAACGAAATCGCACGTCAGAATAGGGGAAAAAGTACTCCCACCATGTAGCACGCTGGAGTAGCGCTACAAAAGCAATCCGTGTACGTGTGTCGGGATATCGGAGAAAGCCGAGAATAGCCGAAGCGTTTACCGAATCGCGGGAAAACAATGCTGGCCTACGAAATGGCTTCAACTATAAATTATGAATGTTTATCACCCTATTTTTTTTTTTCTTTTTAGGTAAAACAATAATTAATTAAGTAACCAAGGTTACATGAAATAATTATTTCATTATTTAATTTGAAATTAAAGTCTCAATTGCCGTTTTTATATAATGTAAGTTTTAAATTTTAATAATTCTTTTATGGCCTGCTGGTCGTATGCGGGACTGACGCAATAATGGTCCACGGTTCGATGCTCCGTTACGGTTATTTTTTTTTTATTTTTTCTTAAAAAAAAAAAAGAATAATTTTCTAAAAAGCAGTTCAGAAACTCTTTTTTCAAATATTTTATTTTAAATAAAAAAAATGTAATTATGCTTAAATTTATTTGGAAAAAATAAAGTTCAGAGTTTGAGCTTTATTTTTTAATTAAAATTAAGTTAATTTAAAATTAAAAAAAAAAATTTAATTACAAAATAAAAATAATTTTAAAATTCAAAAATCAAAATAATTATGAGATAAAAAAAACGTTTAATGTGAAGACGAGTCCAGAGTTATAATTTTTATTTTGTTAAAATAAAAAAAAAATTTGTGCTATATAAAAAAATTAGTTTTGATTAAAAATTAAAACAGATAGAAAATAAAATCAAATTAAAAAAAAAAAATTACATCTCAGAAGTTTCGAACTCAGTACCCCAGTTGCATCAAACCAGAGCATATACCACAGCCCCATTGCGGTTACTCGTTTCCACATGAAATAGAGAAGATCATTATAAACCAAAAAATTAAAAAAATTAAAAAAAAATATATAAATTAGTAAAACGTTGAGCCTGAAACTCAAACTTCTTTTTAACTAAGAATAAAAAATAATTTAATACATCAAACGAATGAAATACAAATATGAATGAAAGCAACCTATCCAGAGTGGGCTAAACCTGGAGCAACCTAATCTGCAACTAACTAACTACTAGAGGACTAACTATTTGTCATCGTTTTCATTCGTCACCCATTCTTCGCCACTTTCATACGCACACAGATGTAATTTTTCCGGATCTTCTCGCTTGATCGTAGCATATAAATTTTTCGATGACATTAATTCTAAATGTTCCCTATCGATAAACATGTTTACCGCGCTCGCCTTTTTGGATTTGAAGCTAGATCTAATTACGCAAATAGAATTAACTGTTTCCGCACCAAGGCAATTCCTTTTCTTTGTTTTTGTGTCAGGTAAGAAAGAAAACGCCCTTTCAGCCGCAGCATTAGAGTGAGGAAGTGTTCTCACTATACCCAACAACAAGCGCAAGGTTAAATACTGGATATTCCCATCAGAATCAGTAAGGGTACAAATTTCCATCCACATCTCGTCAAATGGTAATTTACACCACTGCTCTTTCAAATGGGAATCGACCTGGTACAAGGAATACCATTCTTTTTCGACTAATAATTGTTTCTCTGCTGAAACATTAAAATAATTACAGACGTTTTTTACCCGGGTAATCGAAGATTCTCTATTAGAATCAAATAACGCTGTTTCTCGGTTAAAGACGGATAGATTTGACAAAAATATGTCGTCAAAGTGTAGTTTTTCGCGAATCTGAATTGAAGTTATTACATAAAATTTTAAACAGTTGTTGCGAATATCATTTATCTCGGATTCTGATAAAGTTCCTAGCTGTTGTTGATCTAGCAAATATTTTTTGCAATYGAATCCAACATCAACTTTAGACAAAACAAGTTGATTCTTGCAATCTTCAAAGTTGATGTTTTTAACGTAAACATCAAATATTTCTGGTTTCAACAAAGCAGGTTTCCAAAATCTGTTGAGAACTTTCACCAAAAAATTTTTCAAGGAAAGCTGTAATTCGTGGATTAATGTCTTATCTCCTTGAAAATAAGCATTAATCTCGTTAAAAAAATTCAGTGCGAATTGCAAAAATAGAAGGTAAGCTTTTGTCATGGGTTTATTCATGATAACAAGCCAACTATCTGCACTTACAGCGTTCATTGAAGCTTGATCGATCAAAAATGCATTTATCGACTTCCAATTGTCTAAAGTTTTAGTTATAACTTTTTGACGCGACAGCCACCTTGTTTCGGCAAACCGTGTAATTTTGGAAGGGCAGGCTTCAAAACTAGACTGAAAATCGTGGAAAATAGCTGCCCGTTTGGGACTACCGTTAATAAACGTAGGGACACATTTGATAAAATAATCGATTTCATCAGGTATCGCGGAAAAAGCAGCATTAGCAATTAACGCGAGGGAATGACAGATACATGGCAGCGTTACGAGATTGGGACATTGTTGCTTTAAATTAGTTTTAAACGAGCACCGATTACCGACCATTACAGATGCATTATCACATGCGAGGCCAATTATTTGATTTAAGGGAATCTGTTGCTTTGTTAATTCATCTTCAAATGCTTTGAAAAGTTCCTTGGCAGAACAGTCAGTGGTATTTACATGAATCATCGTCAACAACTCCGTCCTAATCATCAAAGTAATTGACTCCACATAACGAACCATCAGCGACATCCATTTGTCGTTTGTAGTGTCGAACGTCTCGCCAACGTGAACCGAAAATTTACATTTTATTAAAATATTTTTTATTCGCTGCGTTTCTCTAACACTAACGACCTTATTTATAATATTAGTGACTTTGGTCTTGCCCATCGTCATCGCCTGCAAAACAGCAGGCTCCTTACCGATAAACTTAATTAAGTTTAACATTTCTGGAGCAATCAACAAGGGGATATTGTGCTCGAAAAAAAATGTCGCGAATCGAATCTCAGCAGCTTGCACTCGTTCATTGAAGTCAAACTCAGCCGAAGATGAAGCTGAATTTGACTCTCGCGAGCAGCCTGGCAAATAAGTAGTTGCCGAAGGTGCTTTATTAGAAGAAATCTCAAAATCTTTGAAAAAGTCCCTATTTATTAAATGAGGCCCTGACTTAGAATGCCTAATAATCTCCGAACGTCCACAAGACAATGTTGCTTTGCACGCAAAACAATAAAATTTATTGGGATTCGATGGACATTCTTTAACCCATCCCTTCCACTCTGGAAAAACATTGTACCATTAAATAGGGTGATAAACATTCATAATTTATAGTTGAAGCCATTTCGTAGGCCAGCATTGTTTTCCCGCGATTCGGTAGACGCTTCGGCTATTCTCGGCTTTCTCCGATATCCCGACACACGTACACGGATTGCTTTTGTAGCGCTACTCCAGCGTGCTACATGGTGGGAGTACTTTTTCCCCTATTCTGACGTGCGATTTCGTTTATTCTCGGCTTTCCTCGCTATCCCGAATACATGGACACGAGTCGCTTTCATAGTGTGCCACTCCGGCGGGCCCGCCAACTTCGGTTACACTCGACTTCTTTCGACATCCCGAACACACGGACATGGGTAACTTTCATTGTGTGCAATTCCACAGTGGCACAGGGAGAGGGTACGATTTACCCACGATCTGGCTGCACTGTTGGTGCCTTCTGTTGTTTGGTAAAAAATTTATGTATTGTTCAGCATAGTTATTTGTTTCTTTAACTATTATTTTTGATATGTAATCAGTGAACATTAATTTGAAAAGTAAAAAAAGATCATCGCAGTCAACGTTTTCAATTAAAAATTTCTCTTTTTCTGAATATTCATTATATGTTGAATTTTTTATTCTTATTTGTTGCCATTCTGCATCATCATCCTCTTCTGACAATGAATCGGATTCAGAATCTTCTTTCCCCGTGGTAGATTCGTTCTCTTTATTACCTAATAATTAACCTTCATTCTGCGTAAGGTCCTCGTCAAAATCCTCGTCTAAAGATGTTGAAAATATTCTAGGTCTTTTATTCCTTTTGCCTCTATCTACAGATTCGTCAGCCGAATCATTTATTTTCAGATCCATGATACCTATTGATTATTTGGACAAAAATTAAAAAGAAAAAATGCCTATAACCTTTCTAGTTACACTTACCGTAAAAATGTATGATCAAGATGGACAAACTGCACGAGTTTTGTTTAACTTTGTAACAGCGAAAAAATTATGAAACAGGAGCCTGATGGCGGTCGAAAAAATTTACTTCATAGTTTACTAAATGCACTTGGTTTTGATGTTCCGTCAAAATAATCGTTCACTAACATATACCTCTGGCAACACTTCGCACTGATGGTTTTGAACAACAATACACTCACGTCATCAAGTACAGAATTTATATTGGATCATTTATTTTGAAAGTTCTGCAATTTTAGTTAGAAAAAAAGATATCACGTAAATAAAAAGTTTACACTAAATTAATCACGAATTATGTGATATCTCTTTTTTTTTTAATAGAATTACACCATTTTCAAAATAAAAAGTCAATATATTTAGCTGCCCGCGCTGAGCAGTCCGTCGCCGGCGGAAGCAGACACTACAGCCGAGGCCTGAATTTGACTACTAGGGACCCTGTAGGAGGGACGCGCACAAAGAATTTTTGGGGACCGGAACTTATGAGTCACGTGATTGCGCGCGAATGAATCAAACATTTTAAATAGTATAAAAGTTGTATATAGTAGTAGTGAATAGTGTAGGAAGTAGAGTGGTGAATTGGCCTTTGATTGGTCAGAGCGGAAGAGTGACCACTGCGACCGTTGCTCTCTCTACTTCCGGATGCCTGGATCGCCGTGGCGGTGCATACGCAGGAAAAATATCATCACTTCTACTTCATCCGTCGAACCGTCCGGTCGCACTCCTCTCATCGCGCTCACTATGTAAAAGTATTTTTTGTGCATCTTCTGTACGTGACCACGTGGCACACCACGCCGATAAATAAAATATCGTCCCACGGGATCAAAAATATAATCGGAAATTTCTTTCCTTCACACGGAGTCTCATTGGCCCATTCCTTTCTCCGCGGCCCGTTCTTCGCGTTAAGGAGAACGCACCTTAACGCGCCTAGTAATCTAGGGAAAGAAATTTCCAAAAGGCATTACAGTATTTTGAACTTTCGAAACAACTTGTAGGAATTTATACAATTTTGATAAATGCAATTATCTACTATATATATTATATTTAATATTATTTTTATCATTCGTACAATTTGTTTTTAATTTCCTATATTAATAAATTAGCTAGGATTCCTGGGTATTATATCTTCATAAAATGGCATCAACATCAATTCCCAATTTTCGATAATTGTAATAAAAGCTACTTTCTGGAAATATATTCCTAGAAAAATTAAAAAATTGTATAATATTTTAGTATTTGTTATTTATTATTTTAATATTTGGTTACTATTGTTTTAGATAGTTAGTATTTTCGTTAGTTTTAAAATATTTTACTAATTCAATATAATTTTGTAATAATCAGTATGATTAAGACTGTGGATGAGGCTATGAGCTCTCGAGTTCCAAGTGCCATATAATAATAATTTTAATAATAATAATAATAATAATAATAATAATAATAATAATAAGACAAGTATAAAAAAATTAAAAAATAGATTTATATTACCATATTTTTATTTCTTAATGAGGTACATGATCATAGTTTTACTCGAGCTGAAATTTGCTTGCTTAAAATTTTGGTCTTGACGGTCTTGCTTAGTTTTTGTGGAACTTTTGCAGTAATTAAGAATACACTGTCGAACCATGATTATTCATTATAAACAATAGGTCTGTAAACAAACGATAAGTTATAGGTTAGGTTTGTACATTTATACTTGTAATTATTAAATGAGTAAATTAAACTTACACTTATAGAAAACTACTAAGTTCTCTCGATAATTTTACAGTTTCTATTTTCACTTTATTTATGCACTTTGTTATCAACAATACTATTAATTATAAATATCACAATAAAAACTATAAGTATTTGGCTTCGCGTTGCATCGGAAGCGGTCCCCCAAAATTTTCAGCCAATGGCACCCCAGCAATATGTATGGCGTGTCCCTCCTATAAGGATTGAGAAAGAACTGTAGAGGCAGCACTATTGCTGAAAGTGGAGCGATCTAGTGTAATAAATATAAAGCTTAGCGATGAAAACATTGTAATAATTAGTATTAGTTGACATTAAGAATGCAAAAAATAATTAAATTCGGGTTCTTGCCCGTCAAAAATACCCTTATTAGGGGTCAAAATGACATTAAAGGTAAAAAATTATTTGAGTCAGGACACGTTTTAAATGKTGKKGAAACAGAAGATTCCAATAAACATTCAATAATAACCTGCTCAGTTGTAGCTCAAACCAAAATTTCCGATGTGTACAAAATAAAAATTTATGTTAGTTACTAATTATTTTTACAATTATTTTATACAATATTAAAAATATGATAAATCTGGTTACGTTGAAGCTTTCTTAAAATTATTTTTAATGTTCATAAATTCACAAAATTTATAACTAAATATAAACCTGGTTAAAAGTTTCGAAGTGTAGAAGTAAATTTTATTTCAATTTTTAATAGAATAAAAAAACGACAGATTATTTATATTTTTAATATTRATTACATTGTTTAAATAACTTTCAGTAACTTAAAAATTATTTTCAGCTTGATAATAATCGAAATATTATCAGTGCTAATTGCACCTGTAAAGCTGGAGTGGCGCAGCAATGCAAGCATATATGTGCCGCAATACACTTCGTTAACTCACCGAATTCTGCAGCTACTAAAACTAGTCAATCGCAAGGATGGGGTAAACCCTCGCATCGTCAGCTGTTGGGTTATGACAAAGGGGCTCGAATGTCAACTTTATTTTCACCTCCTCCTTTATGTAGTGAAGCTGAAAAATTAACTCCCTTTGATGTTACTACTGAAAACTTGAAGGAGTTTGTGCCTTTTTCACCTTTATTTCAAATTCTTYAATTTGAARAAAGAAATCAGGTTGAAATTATTGCTGCTRAAACCTTGGTTGAAATTAAGCGGATGATAGRAAAACATAACTTATTAGAAAAARMAAAAAAAGTTACTTTAGACATTTTCWCTCTTCAACTAGTTAATAATTTGCATGGTGTTGAGTGTGAAACGCTTAAAGAATGGCATGATTTTTACCAAWATAAAGTCTGCTGTGATGTAGATAAAGCATTAWCAATAAGTATTAGAACGATCGATCAKTCTCAAAAATCTGAGTGGTTTGAGGAAAGAAAGTTGCGTATCACTGCTAGCAATGRGCACAAAGTCAAAGGAAATCGTTTTGACGTTGAAAAAATTATTGATGAGCTTGTGAATCCTAGTAAAGTTAAAACCTCTGCCATGAGTTATGGAAAGAAAACTGAAGAAGTTGCTCTCAAAGAATATGAAAAATTACTACAACCAAATTGGGAAGTAGTCATAGTCCAGTCAAAATAGCCCTGAAATCGGGTTTTTGAGCTATACGGCTGAAAAAATATGGAAATTATCAGAAAAATGCGTACAATACTGTGAGCAAAGTAAAAAAGTTCTGAACCACCGGGAAAGGGGTGAAAAAAATTAAAAACTACCCCAAAATACGATTTTTGGATTATATGTAAAAAATATCAAAAAAAGTTTTAAATAAAAGTTGTAGAGCATAAAATTTTAGGCCTATCTACATCAGACCATTTTTCCCCTAAGATGCACCCTTTCACCCCTACGACGGTTCAAAGTACTGAAAAAATGATAATTCAATAAAAAATATAAAAATTGGACTTCTTAAATTTTTTTTTTTTAATTATCTTTAAAAAACTACAAAGAACAATCGTAGGGAAACAAAAAATTTTTTTTATCCCTTCTATTAAAAATCAAGGGGTGAAAACGGTTTTTGCTCGATATTTCGCTTAAAACGGGTTATTTAAAAAAATTTTCTTTTTCATATGAATTTTAAATTTATTTTTTAAATTTTGGTGATGAATTTATATTTATAAATATTTACCTGTAGGAAATATCCCAATTTAAAGACAGGTAATTACTCCCTTAGTCCTACGCCTTTGTAGAAAGAAACAGAAAATGAAGCTATCCTGCTCTTACTCATTGTGACGTAGGTCGCCATGGCACGCATGCGCAAACTCTAAGCTTGCATGCGTGCAAGAGAGATAGTCAACCTATGTTAGTTTCGTCCAAATGTAAACAGTATAACGCGTTAAAATACTTTTTCTTAAATATATTCTCTTTTTCTTCTGTATTCTCTATAGCTCGAGAGTCTCGCGCGCATCTGTGACAGCATGATAGATTTTTGAAAATATCTCAAAAAGTAAGCGTTATAAAGCGATTTTGTATTTATTATGTTTGGTAGACAATTTTATTTGCTACAAAAAAGGTCCAGTACTAAAATATTTTATCTTCCTTACTTTTCGAGATATATTTAAAAAATAAAAATACTATTCCCACCTTTTCTTACATTTTTGAAAATATCTCAAAAAGTAAGCGAGATAAAGCGATTTTGTATTAATWATGTTTTGTAGACAATTTTATTTGCTACAAAAAAGGTCCAGTACTAAAATATTTTATCTCCCTTACTTTTCGAGATATATTTAAAAAAATATGATTACTCTCTTACCTGATACTTTTTATTAAGTTTCACCACTGACAAAGACAGCGCAAGGTCTTGCTCTCTCGGATTTTGTTCAAATTTTGCARGATGATAGATTTTGCTTACCTTTTTACGAATATATATGGTTATAGGAGCCACTACTCAATAATTTTTGAGATATTTGCAATTAAAAATGCTTATGATGCTATCTAGTGTTTAAATTTACTTCTGAAGTAAGCAATGGTATGTAATAGGTTTAGGTTAATGACAACGATTCGGCGTTTCTTTCCAATAGTGGCCGAGTCTTTTTAGGGTTCGAATCTTGGGAGGTAAATTTTTTTTTTCTATTTTTATATGTAAAGATACATAATAGAGTTTAAATAAGTTGAAAATGAAATGTCTTAAATGACTAAAAACCTTATAAGAGTTTTTTTTTTATTAGCATTTGTATATGTTCTCAATTCTCACTATTTTCAAAATAAATATCAATGATTTTGAAAAAATACTAAAATATCGAGGCAAATTAATTTTTTTTCGGAATCAGAAGTATGTGTTCTTCGGCATCGATATGTTTATTGCAGGGTACATTCAGATTCTCACGTAGGGCTGAATCACTGTTTACTCTCTATTCTCACTTGCGAAATGCTTTTATTGTTTTGTAATAAATATTATTCTGTACATATGGGGCATTCCACGCCAAATCGGACGGTTTTAAAAATTTTTATTTTTGATTTGCGCCATTTTTTGGTATCTTTYAGTACCCACTGAAAAACCCTTCCTCCTAAATTGTGGCATTTTTTTGATCATCCGTTCCAAAGATATCGAATTTTCATAAGCAGCTCTTTCTGTGGTTTTTAGCCCGTACCTTTTTTAAAACTCATCCAATGAAAATTACCATTCTACATAAAAGTTTCGTTTTTCAATGTACTTTCCGAAAAAAAATTCAAAAAAATTATTTGAAGTGTCTTAATACGTAATTTTCGATTTTTAAACTTTAAATTGCATTTTTTAAAGTGAGTGCATATTTAGATTTTCTTCAAAACTTTTAAAGCAAACCTTCTAATTTTACGTTTTAGGCCGGTCTGGCCGTGGGCCTTTAATAACTACTATTTTTTTTCGAGTTTCAAATATTAAAAAAAAAATTTTTTATTACCTTTTAATAAATCTTATCCTTTATTTCTCTCTATTAATGTATTTCAAAACACTTTACATATTTTTTTTTTATTATAACAAGCGTAGGAAAGTCTTAATTACTGATTAAGATTAATAATTAACAAAAATAAGAAAAGTCTTGATATATTTTCGTGATTTTTTGAGAAATTTTAGCAGTCTAATCATTGATATTTATTTTGAAAATAGTGAGAATTGAGAACATATACAAATGCTAATAAAAAAAAAACTCTTATAAGGTTTTTAGTCATTTAAGA
>NW_015149180.1:45615-59205 GCF_001465965.1 Polistes dominula | reverse complement strand
ATTGTACTGTATTAACTAACTTTTTCATTTTTCTCTTACAATATACGCTTTATATTAATATTTCAATAAATACTTCATTTTATTTCAGAAGGCATCAATACTGTGTTTATATTTCTAATACATTTTTCACTTTTAATTCATTTTCTACTTCATTTTAATTATTCTATTTCAGATGAACTACAACATTCAGATTTTGTACCAAAAAATAATTTTGGAAAAACACCTATCAATGGAAAAATATGTTTTTTAATATTTTTATGGTTTTTGTCAAATACAGAACCATTAAGAACAATTGCAGATCGTTTTGATATTTCCATGTCATCAGTTCATCGAGTTTTACGCCGTGTACTAGCATGGATGTTAACTAAATTAGATGATGTTGTAAAATGGTCTGAAAACAATGATGGAGTTTTAACAATATGTAATGGATTTTATTCTAAAAAGCAAATTCCAAATATCTTAGGCGCAATCGATTCAACTCATATTCGTATAGAAAAACCTGCAGAAAACGGAAATGACTTTTTTAATCGTAAAAAATATTGTTCTATGAATTTACAAGCTGTTGTGGACTCTCACACACGATTCACAAACGTATACTGCGGTGAACCAGGTTCCTTAGATGATGCTCGTGTATTTAGAAGATCATCTTTATACCATTTAACAATTGAAAATGAAGAAATGTTATTTCCAAATAATACATTTCTAATTGGTGATTCAGCGTATCCATCTTTACGATGGCTTGTGCCACCATTTCGAATGGCTGTTGAAAAATCATTCGGATTGTTAAAAGATCGATTTCGTAGAATAAAATTGTTCTCTGAATATAGAGATTTAAGTTTCGTTACAGATACAGTACTCGCAGCTTGTATTTTACATAATTATTGCGTCGATGAAAATGATGATATTGATGATAAAGATATTGAAGACGGTTGGGCAGATAATAGTGAATCTAATATTGAAGAAAACCCTTCTGGAAATATTGACAACCAGAACAATCAAGGCCGTAGAGAATCATTATTCAAAGAATTGTATTTGTAAACGTGAATTATCTTGGTGGAATTGTAAAAAATATTTTATAATTTGTACAACAAACCGACCAATATTGGAGATAGAAGAGATCTGAAAGAAATAGGATACGAAGACCGCGAATGTGGAAGGATCGCGTTCAGGGACGGGAACAATGGCGGGATTTGGTATTTGCGGCAATGAACTTTCGAGTTCCTAATGCTAGTTAATAATAATAATAGATATTTTTTCTGAAATTCATTAATTTGTGAAAATGAAGAATGTTGGTTTATTCAGTTGTAATTAAATATAATGTATAAAAAACCAATTTAAAAATTGTACATTAATTTTGGCTATAAAAACATAATAAAAATCGTTGTAATTTGCTTATATTTTTATTATAATTTGTACATCTTTTGTAAAATTGTAATAAATACAAAAGTAAAAAATATTTCTAAAATACTTCAATGCTTATAATTAACAATATTTTAAAATATCATTTGTTCACCCTAATTGAATGCATTTCGACGGACACTTTTCATATACAGAGTAGAGACCCTGAAAAGGGTCCCTAGAAAATAACTAGCAAATACGAATGGAAAGAAAATATTATTTTCGGAAATACGCTGCTAGGTTTCGTTATGTTCGCTGAAGTCAGGTTTATGATGTCATATTTTTCATTGACAATTGTTGACAAACTGCATCATTAACAATTTTTTTATAATATAATATTGTTTTTTTAATTTATAAAAAGTAATATTTATTTAAAAATGGTAAGGAAATGTATTGTTCATGAGTGTATAAGTGGACGAGTCAAGGATCGTAATAAGAATGCTAAATTAAATCAGAGAAATACGTCTTTATACACTGTATCACGAGTAACATAACCTTAATTGATAGTTATTAATTACTAATATAAAAAAATGCAATGATGCAAATGTTTTTTAACTCTACTTATACTATAGAAATTTCTAGTCTTGTAAAAAGTGCAATTTACGATAATAAATTACTATTTACTTTTAATTGAACTTTTTAAATTTAGTTTTCCATCCTTTACTCAACTGCAACTAGGTAAGATGAAATTGAATAGATTTACATAACAAGTTGAGGATAATATCTTGGAAATAATTGTAAAATAATAAACAATTTTTTCTTATTGCCTTAACGCGTGAGTACAATAGTTAAATTTCTGCGACAATAAACTAGGTTTTAAAAACCTGATCCTAGTTACACTAACGCGCTCTAGTGGCAAAATTCTGTCCCGTCATTTTCGTACATTTCTAAAGCATTGCGTGCGCTCTCCTGTTATCCAGCTTCGTGGCTATTGCATTTATTTCTCGTATTGGTGACAACTAGTGCTGCCACCATACGACTTAGTTAAAAAATCTTCTTGCTAAATGGGTTATGCTATTGGTCGGTCTATTAGTAATAAAGTCGTTGATTGTGCACAAGTTTTTGGGGACGTATCGACGTTTACCGGTCCTCGATTGTTTTGTTGTTTCTTTTTATATTGGTGACAAGTAATTATTTATTGATAAGAATGTACATATACAATGTATAGAAGTAAAATAGGCTAATAACATCGTAAGGCAGTAAGTAAAGATATTTAAAGTTATTTTATGATTATTATGATCGGTCTTTCAAGTTCGATGAGAAGTATGTCAAAGTCGATGTGATGTGTTACTGTGCGACCTTTCAGGACGACGGCCTCCTAAGTATTATATAGATTTGGATACGTTCCATGAACAGATGAGCTAGTGAGTATCAAATAAACATGCGTCAAATTACGTAATAAGAGAAATTTTTAGAAATATATTCAATGAGTGCTTTAATATTAAGATAGATGATCGATTACGAATGTAGAAATTAATGTCGTTGAGTAATTAGCTCTCCCAGACGCTCGATTATTTCGTTTGTTTATTTTATTTTTTTTCTTATTTCTTCTCTTAAAAATAGAAGGTATTTAAATGTTACACCAATTAAGAGACATATAAAAATTTAATTATTGTTCATATTTATTGTATTATTATGTTTGAAAAGTATTAATATACAAATGTATATATGAAAATATTAATATAGCATTTGTATCGTTCACAGAAGGAAAATAAGGAGAAAGAAGAGGTTGATTGACAAAAGAGATTTCTAAAAGGTTCAAGAAGATAATTTGATAAAAGAAAAACATAAAAATAACAAAAGATGTAAGTGAGTTAATTATTTTAGTATTAGAGTAGATTTATAAATTAATTATTATTTATTTATAATTATTTTATAATGTTTCTTTTATTAAAAATGTGACGATAACTGTTTTATTTTTTTTTTTATTTCAGGTGGTACAGTACTCATTGGCCTCAAAAAAAACTTCTCTTTGATGAGATAAAAATAATGAGAAGAATAGAAGAAAGATGTTTTAACAACGTATCATCAACATAGAAAACATAGTATAAGAAAAAATTAAAGTTTGATATCAGAAGAGGAGCGAAGCAATTGTGTAGATGCTTGATAAAAGTAGGACAGGATAAGAAGCACAATTTTCAAAAGGAGAATCAAGAGATTAAAAATTTGGAAAAGGTGGGTAGAAAGGAATGGGTGCTGGGTTGGGCAGAAGCAGCACCAGTGGAGGTGGTCTGCTTGAGGCTCTTCCCACAGGAACGCCGCTTCATGTAGCTATGCTAGGTCTTGACAGCGCAGGAAAAACAACTGCCCTTTATAGATTAAAATTTGATCAATATTTGAATACTGTACCGACCATTGGTTTTAATTGTGAAAGAATTCGTGGTGGCATTGGTAAAGCAAAAGGTATATTTTATTTATCAACCAATACAATTAAGAGATTATTCATTTTCATATATTTATAATATTTTAATATTTATTATTAAATGTCCTAGGAGTAAATTTTTTAGTTTGGGACGTAGGTGGACAGGAAAAGTTACGACCTCTGTGGAAGTCATATACCAGATGCACAGACGGCATTATTTTTGTTGTTGATTCTTGCGATGCTGAAAGACTTGAAGAAGCAAAAATGGAACTTACAAAAACAGTTAGGAGTCCTGATAATGCGGGTGTGCCCATTTTAATTCTTGCTAATAAGCAAGATTTATTGGGTAAACTTTGTTAGTTTAGAATTGAATTATTTTGATATATAATTGCACAACGACAATTTTGTCCTTAGGTGCTAAAGAAGTGAGTGAATTGGAAAAGCAACTTGGTGTCTCGGAATTGGCTGGGATGCCTGGTAGTTCTAGCATAAGGGTGCAGCCTGCTTGTGCTATTACAGGGGAAGGTTTACACGAAGGTCTGGACACTCTTTATCAATTGATATTAAAACGACGTAAATTGGCCAAACTAAACAGGAAGAGGGCTAGGTAGGCCAGGGCTTCGGAAGACTGCACTTGCGTCTTCTGATATTGCCCACGGATGATCTCTTCTCTGATAACGGAAATGCCCACCGTGGGTCACTCCGTATTATCTTTTTCATTCTTGTCAACTTTCTCACCCATATTGTTGACAGCTAAGAAGTGCTCAATTAAATAAATAGATGGCTAAAACAGCAATAGCCCCGTAAGTCTGAAAGTAGAACCGTATTGATTATTACAAATGCTTCAACTGTTATTATAACTACTGAAAGTTTGTTAACTTAGGTCACATCAAGTCTTACAATCAATTTAGTGTTGAAGAGCTGAGACTAATCAAACTTGATTAAGCAAAACATCCGCACTTGTTAGACTAAGTCATACAAGATTGATAGCTTCATCTAAAGAAAATTCTTTATTCTATATATATATGACTTGAATTCAATTCTGATAAGAAGAGCATACCATCCACGTAGTTGGTGGAATTTCATATTGTGGATTATCACTTTTTAATTCAAGATTTAATAGAAGATATATATATATATATAATATATCATATTATATTATATTATTGTCTTCTATTCGTTTATATAAAGTGTGAATAATGGTTTTACATCTTAGAACCTTATTGTAGTGCCACTTAGTCTGGAAGTGATCAAATTTGAAAATGACAAATCATGAAATACTAATTTTGTTAAAGAAGAAGAGTAGTATTACTAGATCAGACTTTTAAAAATTTTGGACTTATCATCGTGGTGAGAGACATCACTGTTAACGGGACAATAACTAAGATTGAAGTGTCTATTCATGTGAACATCCCAATTGGAGTTTTGGATTCACAATAAACATATGGAGTATTAGTACATATACTATTATTCCAAAATCAGTTATAAATGTGGCATGCATTCTACTGGAGAAAGAATATAGTGTTTCATCTGTTTCCATTCAAACATCGTACCTTCACTTAAGAGTGATTGTCTATAAGAATCTTGGATCTTAACTCTGATTGGAAAAGTATGATTGTTCAATGCGCCGTATTAACCTCCAGGTCATACAATGACTTAGTATGCATCATAATGCAAATAAATAGTATGCTAGCACTGAAAGAGGCAGTTACAATTAGAGACTGTCTCATTCTCAGGGCCTTTATAATAATTCAGACCTCTTATATGATAATAAGAGGATAACATCAAGAAACTAGATGCTCTCGAATTACATGAGTTTTAAGCGCAAACAATAAGCAAGCACTGTTTGCACTTGTCATTGCTATAATACCAATAATGTTACTGACAGTTATCTATGAAAATGGGAGATTAAGCAAATTCATAAGTTTATATGAATACAGCGTAGCTTATTATATTTAGCCAACAGAAATACCTGTTGGCTAAGTTTAAGTGTACGACTTTTTTGGCCTTCATAGATTGCAGCATTAGTCTGTATAATTGTCATTTCATTACCCAAGACAAAAGTTGGCAATCATTTGATATTAAATACGGGACTTATCGATGTAGCTTCAGCCCCTGAATTAACATGAGTTAATCTAGTGAGATATTTGTCTACTGTGAAATTGTATACAAATGTTCCCAATTTGTAATATACACTTTGGTGGAAAGCTTGTTTTCCCATATACTGGCATTTGAATCTGTATATTTGTGCTCATTTTGTGCATGTTTAGTGTTGAGTACATACATAAAATCTCTTGTCAATTTGTTTAAATTTATAAACGATATATTAATACTCGCTAAAGTGCTATGTTTTAATAGTGTGAAATGTAGGATTACAAATTTCCCACAAAGTGTGTGATTAAAAGAGTGAAAGACTGATCATTTAATTTGAGACAGTATATCAACAAAACAACAGAGAATGGATTATTAAGAAAATGACAAGGAGTTGATGTGAAAGGTCAGTTTAGAAATTGTTTAAGATTCTTTTTAATAGTCCATAATAGCTAATAGGTCGATTCGCTGAGATCAATCAATGTTATGGATGAAAACATTCGATGGGTAATTTAATGTCTGGTAGAGTACAAGTTAGAAAATTGAATATATTCTACGTACGTCTGTCTAATCAGTGAGAATTTTACCTCATATCAATAATGTGGTGTGAACTGCGATTTTCAAATTATACATAATTTTAAATACAAAAAATCAGCACATAAAAGAAACGTAAAACAATACCTTGAAAAAAATGTAAATTTATGTAAAAGCTGCATATTATTGATTTGATGTTACTATCGGCAGCTTTATCATAGATTCATTGAACCCTTAAAAAAAAGAAAACAATCTGCGCTAATACATTACTCTTTAAAAATCAAGTGCTCAGCCATCGGCCTAAGAGATGGATGAATGTGCTTCCTAATGACAAAAATCATTATTTATATAGTAGAAAAAGCTTTAGTATAATCGCATAATTACCCACGAGGTGACTTGCATAAGTTTAGAAATTCTGATGATAATCGTATTTCTGCGATTTTTTGCACCTTTATACCTTGAAGAAAAGAATTTAATTATTCCCTTTGTATGGGTGTTCTGAACTTATTATAGATGGAATTGTAAGTAGTAAAGAGATCAATTTTTTCCAACACATGTATGACGCATTAACTTGTATTAAAATACATAATTACATATTATTAATTATATATTTATCATTCTTTATTGCAATTTTTATCTCCATATGCCAAATGAAAAGAAATATTGTCCTTTTTAAAATTCATTGCTAACTTCTGAACTTCTGAGATAATTTATCGGTGCTATTTTTTAAATAACTTACAATCATCTCCAGTTGAAGATTACATCTAGAAATTATTTTGTAGATTCATTGAAATATCTTCTACACAAGTACATTTAGTTTTATATTTAAAATCACGTTTTTAATAATATTAGTATGTTTTTAATATTTGATCTATTGTTTCCCCATTTCATTTATAAATCTAACAAATATGTTTACATGTGTATTGAAGAAAACTTTGATAAACAGAAATGCTGTGATAATGTTAAAGTATGTTATGGGTGCATATCATATTGTTTAAATAAAGCGATTGTCATTATTGATGATTGCAACACTCTTTAATTTTTTGTATTTCAGCTAGAAGCCTAGTCTCAAATTTTTGTCACATTGAAGGAAGCTTATTTATCAAGACACAAAGATAAAAAATCACAACGATTCATTTAAAGTGCTATTGTACTAATATTATAATATGCTTTATATATATATGTGACTGATGTGCGAAATACAGTGAAACAGAAAACTCTACTCTATGCAGATTGCAATGATAAGACAAAAGTAATTATCGTACTTTGTTGTGTGTTATGTTTGAAAATAATTTATGATTTTTAGAATGATAGAAATTTTGTTTTAACACTGCACTGCCTACTTACGCTTTTAATAATAGCACTTAAGCATTTTTTTTCATAGTATCAATGAGACTTAGTGTTTTATAAAGAATTATTTTCTATCATTTTGAAAACACTATTTAAACTTCGTATAGTCTTAGATATCGTCATTGAAGGTGATTCTTGATCATTTTTCAATTCCGAGCTCATAAAGATAGTTGGAGATTATCAAGTGATATGTGTTGTATAAAAATGACCTTATAAGGGAATGTAACATTCACATAACACTCTATTTTTCAGCATTGGACAATATTTTATTCCAATTCAATTGAATATTTTTCATTTACACTGATATTCAATTATATGATAATGTTGTCAGTTAATTGTCAATAGTTGTTAATTTTTAATATGTCTACCTACAAAGATTACCAATAACTTTTTAGATATGTGTAAAATCTATATTCTGTAGAATTATATTTTTATCTCACTTGTTTTGATCAATTATTTGTAATCTTTGATCGGAACAAAATATTGCCCAATAAATATTGCTAATTCCATACTTTTTAATCTCTCACGTACTGTGTAGTGTGAACGTCGATTTTGTGATCGTGTAAATTACAATGATAAGCATATTGATTGTTGCACATCTTTATACAGTTGATATGATATTTAGATATTTGTTTAACTTTCGTGAATGTTTTTCCTATAGAGAGAGGGAGAGAGAGAGAGAGAGAGAGAGAGAGAGAGAGAGATAGAGATTGTTAGGAGAATTGTCAGTACCTATTGTGGACATGAATAATTTATTATTGTCTTTATTTTGAACAATATGTTTAAGGTACATGAAATTTTTAATAAATTCATTAATTCTGTTAAATTTTAATCCGTACTTCTAATTAATTTTCCTTATTATTTGAAAACTTTTGAATGGAATAATCAGAACATCACACTCCAATCATGTGCCAATAATACAGAAAAGCGTCGCATAATAAATTTATTGTTAGATTTAAATACATTGTATCATATTTAAGAATGTTATTTGTATTCTTTTTCAAAGTGCACTTAATTGAATAAGAATTTATATTCGTTTAAAAAGTGCTATTTATTATGCGTTTCAATGTAAAAAATTGTTTTTAATTCAACTGTTGTCAAAAAAAAAAGCATAAACCTTAAGTCGCTAATATTTGTAAATATATGATTTAACTTCAATGCGCTTAATTACGTATATAAAATAGATATAATATTTTATCTAGTTTATTATTTGATTGTTTTTCTCTTCAAAGATATCCTATTTTAATTGTAATATTTTTTAATGTTAATTAATTAATTAATCGTTTAGACTTTTTGAATGAAAGTTATATTTATGAGTGCAATATTAATATTCGATAAGTGTGAAGATTTGTTATTTTTTTCTTTTGTATCGTGTTTTTTTTCCAATTATTAAAGATTTATTTCGTGTTTTCCTATTTACTGAATAATCATTTTAAGTGAACCCTTTCTTCTTCAAAAAAGATCAAAGTTCATGCTGCCGCAAAGGAAACTCCTGTTACTCATTGTATAAATTATAGAAAATCGTTCTTTGTAAACATTTAAAAAAATATAATTTACAATAAATTTAAAGATAGAAAATATTTGTTTTCTGTAAACTATTCTTTAAAACGTAGTAATGAAAAATAAAAAGAGAAGAGATTGGTAATGATCAAGAAAATAATTAAATGCTCAATTAAAGCAATTATAATTTTTAAATTTTTATATATCCCGATATATGAAAAAAGTAATCTCAATGATTTTCGCCTGTTGTAAGGAGGCAACTGCATTTAAATTTTCTTTCCTAACAAAGTATCGAACATCGAAATAATCGAATCAAAGTTTAATACCAGCAAAGATAAAATATCGAGGAAGATGGCGCCAATGTCGGAATATCAAAGATTTTAAGTAAGACGGGAGTGTCCGTCCGTCCCCCTCCCCTTTGACGAGGCTATCGCAGATGTCGTGGTGTTGAATACAGAGTGATTCGTCTCACGCGAGTTTCTAAGTTCATGGGAATTGTGTTCACGATGGATTGCTCGATACCTGTTGCACGAATCAACGATAACCGATTACAAGCGTTTATTTCTCGTTATTACTCATTCTAGATAAAGTTTAAATAGTTTTAAGCGATCGAGAATGAGGAAGTATCGTGAACGTCGTCGTCGTCGTCGCCGTCGCTGTTATTGTTACTGACCATCATTCTTCGTTGTTGACAGAAATAGTACACATTATTTTTGGATTGTGTTTATTTACAAGATGTTTTTGTAAGATCGTGCGTTAGTGCCGAACATTGTGCGCTCGTGTTAATACATACATACATAAATACATATATACATACACACACACGTACACGTACACGCACACGTATATATATATATATAATATATATATATTATATAGTATACACACATGTATGTATTTTATTCTTCTTTTCGAGTGTGACATATTTAAGAAATTAGAAACAATGGGTAGCGTGCAAAGTCATAGCAATGAAAGTGACGCCGGTGTAAGGGAAGTATTTCATGGGACTATCAAAGACGGATCCTCTCAGCATTCTTATCAGCCAACAAGTCATGGTATCGGAGCTTTGGCTGGATTACATGCGAAAAGTGGCAGCGTCCGTGGTGCACCAAGACAACCGATGCCGGATGCTGTAGAACTTGAAAGGCGGTTTACCAAAGTCTTGGTGAGTAATCTTTTACTTGTCAAGTGTCTCACCCTTTTCCACGATCATCTGCTTTTTTCTTTTATTGGACGATGGCGTGACGTAGGATTCTAAATACTTTATTTCTGTCCCTCTTTTCTTTTTCTCTCTCTCTTTCCTTTCCTTTCCTTTCCATTCCTTTCCTTTCCTTTCCTTTCCTTTTCTTTCCTTTCCTTTCCTTTCCTTCTTTATCTTTCTTTCTCCCCCACCATTCCTCCTCTTCCTCCCACGCTTCTCACATGCGTATCCTATACTTTACTAATATGTATCTTTCTTTCTATCTATCTACAACAATTCCTTATACTACATATATTTGTATACTGTTAAAAAAGTCTGACAGTTGTTTACAATATCTATTGATATGTAAAGTTTTTTTTTTATTATAGTAGGATCTTATTTAATATATTAAGTTAATCTGTATTTTTAATAGAATAATTTATCAATTATATATTGATTCATGAGTATTAAATATTTACTAACATAAGAATTATGAAATGATAGAAAGAAGGAATAATGTAAGAATCGGTAGTTACATTTGTTAATCAGATTTATATTTGTAACTTTTATATATAAACACACATAATAGGTAAAATAATATAGATAGTCTGTTTCGATACAAATACTGTATTTGTTGCAGTCGCAAATATGAAGTTTTTTGTATCAATTATTTTCTCCTATATAGGTTAGTTTCTGTAAGAGTCCTCAGATAAAAGCCTATAGCATGAAAGCATTCTTTGATTCTATTTATAGATTCCACTTGCGATACTTGAATCCATTTGGATTGCTCGATTAAGTAATTAATGTAAATGATAAATAAATTAATAAAACTTTGATTTCATCTTGATTTTATTTTTCTTATTAAGCTTCCAAGGAAGTTTTTAAAAATATATAATATAAATGTATAATATAAATAAATCAATGAGTAATAAAAAACTCATATATATATAGTATTTATATATATACATATAATATTTATATGTATACGTATAGTATTTATATATATAGTATATATACAGTATATATAGTATTTGTATAAATACATATAATATTTATATGTATGCATTTATATACATAATACTATATATATATTAGTATTAGGAATAAATTGTATGTAAAGTATATATTTTAATGAACGACATTTGTTTGAAATCCTTTATCTCATTGCTGAAACGTTGAACGTTGAACATTAATGGCACTGACGTCACATGTGATCCTCGGCTACTGGCTACTTGCACTGTGCACCACATGAATGACGCAATCTCTTTACAGTTAAAAGACCTTGATCTTCCCCGTCGTTCCGCTCTTTCTCGATTTTTCCCTTTTTCTCGTCTTTACTTTTTGTCTTTCGCCAGATCCTTCCAACGATTCAGCCAGCTCACCCTTACGTTTCTTTCAGCCTGTACGGCGAGTTAAAATCGAAAGTCACCCATTAAAATTTATACTTCCGATAACAGGAATGCATTATCGTTCGCGTCCTTCGCCACATCATTTCCGAGTTGTTTTTTTTCCTGTTTTACAATTAGTTTTTTCTTTCCTATTTAGTAAACTTTTTAAGGCCGGCGATACATGTAAACGCCTAAATTTTGACCGTTTTTCAGAGACTTATTTAAAATGGAAGGAATAAATGAATCGTTTTGAAACTCAGCATGTTTATTTATTACATATTAAAATATAAGAATCTGATTTTTTTTTGTTTCAAAATTACCGCCGTAGTAACTAATTTCCGGAGGCCCTAAACCGTTAAAAAAAAGGGTCGGAGCATGTTCATAAAACATGTATCTTCTAGTTATACTAAAGAAAAACTAAAAAGTCAGAAAATCGTAAATTGGCACGACTCAGACAAAAAGTCTGATTTTTGACCCTTTTTTTTTTACGGTTTTTGGGTCAAAAATGGCAATTTTTGAAAATTTTTATGGCATTCTTAAAGTTTAACTAGAAGCTAATACTATAAAGAAAATGTGTGCTAAATTTCATAAGAATCGGTTGAAACTTTTTTGAGTTATCTTTCATCACAGTTTGAAAAAAGTCGTTTCGAGAAAAACGCGTTCAAAGTTTAGCGTTCGTATCTAGCGCCGAGTTTAGGCGGAGCACTTCAATGAATTTTTAATCGATAAATAATGCGAATTTCATTCTAAAAATTTACAGGCATATTTTTAAGATGGTAAACTAACTATTTATGAAAAAAAAAAATTCGATTTTTATTTTATTTTATATGTGTCGCCTGCCTTAATACTTGAAAAACGATGGCGCGCGCGCGATAAGTCTTCTTCGTTAAAAAAGATAAGAGAAAATAATGAACAATAAATATCGATTCTTTTAAAATGACGAATATAAACATTTATTTTACGACTAAATTATATATGTATATACATATTCATACGGATGAATGAGTTTGTCTTCTTTTTTAAAGTAGCATAAGTCTATTTATTTTTATTTGGAGATATTTAAGGGTTTGCGTCGTTTGAATTGATTTAAAAATATTAATAAATGTTCATGAATCGATTAATGTTTTTCTAAGGTATAAATATGTTAAATTTTATTATTATGAATAATATGAAAAGAAGTGTGTGCTTAATTGAAATTTGTTATAATCAATATTTTTTTTCAATTATGCTTATAATTTTAAAAAATATAAATAATAGATACTACTGCATTTCTTATTTAAATAATAATAATCTATTGCTATTTTATATCTAAATATATAAATAAAACTATTGTTATTATTAAACTTTTTTTACGGGTTTGAGGAACTTTTCTACGATAACTTCTCAATTCATAGTTAGCCTGCCATCTTTCCATTTGTAATCGTAAAGGATCTATTTTTTTTCAATTAGGCAAGGCTGTTAACAAAATAAAATACATATTAGAATTGAAATAAATGTTACGTATTATTATTAGTATAGTTTTATTGGAAAAATATTTGCTATCTTATATTTAAATAAATAACATTATGGAGTATTATTTGATTTACTGAATTACTTTATCATTTTTTATATCTACATAAACAACTAGTATTTTTTATATTAAAAATTTTGACATTCTTTATCGGCTTACTTAATAATTATATTTCTTTGGGACGCAATAAAAACAATACAATATAATATATAATTACATTTTATATTATATATAATATTATATATATATTTTGTTATTATATATATATATATATATA
>NW_015149180.1:33784-45584 GCF_001465965.1 Polistes dominula | reverse complement strand
TATATATATATATATTTGTATTATACTATATATAGTATAATATAATTTACTATTTTTATTATACTATATTATAGTATAATAAAATTATAATTAATATTAATAAACTATATTAATAATAAATATAATAAACTATATTATAGTATATTAAATTTTTTATATTATACTATAATATATATATATATGGGGCATTCCACGCCAAATCGGACGGTTTAAAAAAATTTTATTTTTGATTTCCGCCATTTTTTGATATCTTTTAGTATACACCGAAAAACCCTTTCTCCTAAATTTTGTCATTTTTTTGATCATCCGTTCCAAAGATATCGAATTTTCAAAAAAACAGCTCTCTCTGTGGTTTTTAGCCCGTAACTTTTTTAAAACTCATCCAAATAAAAATTACCATTCTACATAAAAGTTTAGTTTTTCAATGTACTTTCCGAAATTTTAATTTCTCAAAAAATCACGAAAATAAATTGACTTTTCCTATTTTTGTTAATTATTAATCTAAATCAGTAATTAAGACTTTCCTACGCTTGTTATAATAAAAAAAAAATATGTAAAGTGTTTCAAAATACATTAAAAGAGAGAAATAAATGACAAAATTTAATAAAATTAAAAAAAAATTTTTTTTCAATTTTTAAAACTCGAAAAAAAAATAGTAGTTATCGAAGGTCCACGACCAGACCGGCCTAAAAAGTTGTGGAATTAGTAGTTGTTTATTGTAAAAAATTTTAAAGAAAATCAAAATATGCACTCACTTTAAAAAATGCAATTTAAAGTTTAAAAATCAAAAATTACGTATTAAGACACTTTAAATAATTTTTTTGAATTTTTTTTCGTAAAGTACATTGAAAAACAAAACTTTTATGTAGAATAGTAATTTTTATTTGGATGAGTTTTAAAAAAGTTACGGGCTAAAAGACACAGAAAGAGCTGTTTTTTTGAAAATTCGATATCTTTGGAACGGATGATCAAAAAAATGACAAAATTTAGGAGGAAATGTTTTTCGATGGGTACTAAAAGATATCAAAACATGGCGGAAATTAAAAATAAACATTTTTAAAACCTTCCGATGTGGCATGGAATGCCCCATATATTTATATATATATTTTTTAAATTTAGAAGATTTCGAGACAATCAAGTGATTAGACATAAAAATTGAAAACAAAATTCGAAAAGGAGAATTAGAGTTGCTTTGATCTGTGAACCTATTTCATATATTAAATTCATCATTCTAGTCATGAGTATAATAAAATTTAAATAATCTACTCATTTACTTTGTTGTTTATTTCAGGCATCTATGGATCTACCACCGGATAAAGCAAAACTTTTGAAACAGTACGATAACGAAAAAAAGTGGGACATCATATGTGATCAGGTGAGTATATGATGCATTGATGAATAATAAATAAATCAAAATTGACAATTATTGTGGAAAATGCATAACAAAAATAGCCAGGAGAGAGTTTGAAATTTGCAACAGGTGGTATTCTTTCATTCAAGATTATTTTTATATAGGCCACTTTTGCGCGTAATAGAAACATCAATTTTAATATTCTTGTTTAGAATACAAATTTGTTGATGTAATTCTTTCCTTATTCTTGATGAAAAAACAAACACGATTGACTGCATAATTTGATTTTATGCGTGTAATAACACACATTAAATATAATAGCACTGTACGATAAGATTTCTCGTTAAAAAACATTGTTAGTAAAAAAAATCCATATTTTGAGTAGTGGTATTTGTAGCTGAACTTTCTCCGATTGACCAATAATCATTGATGTGAGAAAGGAAGAATCCTGCCAGTTTTGACTCATGAATTGAACCCAGCAAGAATACAAATTCCAGGAGCATTTTGATAGACTGTCTTTGTAACACTATGGATTTGGAGTTTCTAAGGTATACCATCCGATTTGCCAAATTGCATAATTTCGCGTATCGCAGACCAAAATCTTCTGTTTTCTCCAACTTTTGCATCTTTGTTTCTTTTTTTATCTTCCCTATTATTGGTTCAATATTGTCAATAATATCTAACCCTACTTTTTCACTATGCCCAAGCCCATCAAAAGACATGACTTTGGGAAGTAAGTTGAAAGTGGTGTTAACATTCTGTGTAGTATACCAAGACATATTCAAATTCAAAATTCAATTTATTTTCGGAGATATAGCTGTTTTAGTGACGCGGAATCCTATATCCTACCCTTATTAAGCGAAACTTTGAAAGCGTTTTTCTCGAAACTGTTTTTTTTTCATAAATGTCAAGATATCTCAAGTTCTACTAAACTGATTTGTTTGAAATTTGGTTAGAATCTTCTCTATGCATTACTCTATTGTGCAAACTAAAACCTTACAAAATTTTCAATTTTTACTATATTTAAAAAATTCGGAAAAGTAAAAAAAGTGGTAAAAATAATGTATCTTTTTTTCAAACAGTTGTAATTTAGCGAAAAAAAAACTTTTTTCAATTCTTTTAGTTCAAACGATAGCGGCATTATTCTTAAATAATAATCCGTTTTAATTTTTTATTTCATATTACCAGGAGAGCTGCAATCTTGAAATTTGTCGCGCGCCGTTTTTTTGGGACCCATCACTTAATCAGCCTATATGTTTTTCAATTTTGAATTTTTTCAATATTTTTTTTTTCCATGTATTCTTGAAATATTAGTGAATATCTTGTAACATTATAGATAGTGAAAATATTATTCGTCTTTTTGTTATTATACTTGAAAAAGTACCTAAAATTCATGCCTCTAGACCAGAGTACCCCCTTAAGAGAATAGTGAACTATGCGGTCGTCTACTAAAATACATTATATTATAAAATGTGAGCATTCTGTTATTCGTTTCTAATGAAATGATATGTAAAATAGATATAATATAATTAATACCATAAATTTGATTAATTTGCGTTAGTAATTGACCATGTATGTCAACTTCTAGAAACAATCAGAATGATACGATTGTGTAGTTGACCCCTCGGTCAATTAAGTTTTTAATATTGGAATGCAAAAACAATGTGTTTAATGAATAAGAAATTTAATGGCGATTAAAATAGTAAAAATTCCAGGCATAAAGAGTCAAAAGCTAAGAAATTACTTATCGTCAACTATGCACCTCTTCTTAAGGGACCATCTCAGTATAATCGGCCAAAAAATTGTCAATTTTCGTGATTTTTTTCGGATGGATAGAAGGAGGGGATCGGGATGTTTTTTTTTTCGAATAAGATCACTCTTTAACAATACAAAAATATTTTTTTCATTCGTTTTTATTTATTTTTACTTATTGTTAATAATTATTTTAAAAAGTAAGTAAAAAAAGTGGGGGAAATCGGTGTCAACGATTGTGATCGCTGTTTGCATCTCAAAGAAAAAAATCAAATTGAGGTGACATCGTTTGTAAAAAGGGCATTTTGAAAAAAACGCGTTAAAAGTTTAGCGCGCGTCAATTTACACTCCAATCTCTTTTTCCAAGAAAGGTTGTAGCGACCGTAATAATTCGAATTTAAATTTGAAAATTTTACAGAACACGCACAACTATATGTACTTCAAGATAAGACAAAAAAATCGATTTTTTTTTAATTTTATACTGAGATGGTCCCTTAACGAAAGCGTTAAGAAAGTTACAGTGTGGAGGAATACGAGTGTCGTTACTACGTACAGCCTATATCTTTTTCAATTTTGAATTTTTTTACTATTTTTTTTTCATGTATTCTTGAAATATTAGTAAATATCTTGTAACATTATAGATAGTGAAACTATTATTCGTCTTTTTGTTATTGCATTTGAAAAAGTACCTAAAATTCATGCCTCTAGACCAGAATACCCCCTTAAACGTTGAGTAGTTTCGGAATCCATAAAAAACCAACAATTTGACACTGATTTTTTATATAATACTAGAGGTGCCCCGCCACGCGTTGCTGTGGCTCATAATCAGTCCGATATACACGTCTTTAAGTCAACGAATTACTTTATACCGTCATCTGTTAGAATCTTATCGAACTAACAGAGATAATCATGACTCTTTGTTAATAAACAAATAATTTGCAATAAAATAATATTGCGATTATAAATTGAGATATAAACTATCCTATCTTTCAAGTTGGATGAAACTGCACACAGTGTGCAACATTTTATTAAAATCGGTTCAGTAGTTTAGGAGTCCATTGCAGACAAACAACGTGACACGTAATTTATATATATTAAGATAAGATAAAGTTTTTCATTTTTAAGTATAATGTATTACAAAAGAATTATTTTATAAGATTATAAGTAAATTATTATAAAATCAGGGTTACTTAATATCTATTTATATAGGTATTAAGTCATAGATTAAAAATTTAGTTTCTTTTTAGTGCTGATTTTTGAATTATACTCTAATAATAGAAATTCGTTTGGTATATTCAAATTGAGTTCTAAACGTACGAAAATCGTTCAAATATGACCGTATTTAAATTCCTTTACGTAGCTTTATGAGAATTATAATTATCAATATCGTTCTATTTATTCTTATCTTCTCCTTCTTTCTTCCAAATAGGCACAATGCCTGTTCCTCATCGCGACTCGCTTCATATAGTAAGATTATCGCTCCAGCATTTTCGAGATCTTCCAATGCTTCGTCTTCCCGATGGTGACTTATCTCGGGATATTTTGACTATTCGGTCATCTGTCATGCGTGTAATGTGGCAACTTTTCTGCCTAATATCCAGTCGTTGATATTCTCGATCTGGCATGCTTTCCTAAGGCCTTTGCTTTTTACCCTGTCCCATAGTGATTTCCCAGCTATTCTGCGAACTATCTTCATCTCAGCTGTTTCCATGATTTTGCGTGTTTTTGATGTTTCGGGTCTTGTTTCTGCCGCGTATGTCAGTATAGGCCTTATAGCAGTTTTGTATATACGAGCTTTTGTATCTGTTCTTAGATGTTTGTTTCGGAATATGGTGTCATTTAATTGTGAGGCTGTTTTTGTTGCCTTGATGGCTTGTCCTCTTACTTCTAACTCTATGTCATCAAAGGGGCATTTTCACGTGAAGCGGACAACGAAAAAAATTTGAGGTCGTGGATTTTGTTCATAATTAGCTTGATTGTACTTCTATGGGACCTCAATAATTGTATATTATTATTTTGTTTTTTTTTACCTTAGTTACCAATTTATGGGGCTTCAAAGAATTGACAAAATATGAGGAATAGATTTTTCGAATACTATTAAAAGAGTCAATCTAATGGATTATATAAGAAATAAATCGTGTTTATTAGAGAATATAAATGAATTTTCTTGGAAGTAAATAAAAATTTGAAATTGAACCTTTTTTTCGTCTAGTAAACCGGAAGTTAAAATTAAAAATGTGAATTTATTAACCCTTAAAGTGCACATGGGGCGTTTGACATCCCAACAAATTTTTGATCTCTCGAAAACGGTACTGAATTCGAAAAAATGGGTTATGTGTCGCTATCTAGTGTTAATTCAGATCATTAACTATAACTATTCTATTTTAAAAAAGATGTATCAAAGCACTTTGAAAAAAATTGCGAGGTTTAAATATTAAATAGCGGCTTCAGGAGACGCGTTCAAACACGTTGGAGTGTCAAACACCCACAGTGCACTTTAACGTAATTTTACCAAGTGTGCACTTTAAGGGTTAAACTTCGCATATTTTATTTTTTTTATTTTTACCTTAAAAAATAGCTTGTAGTGTAGAAATATTATGCAAAAAAAATTATAATGGTACCTCGATTCGTTTAGAAGATATGAACTAAACAGTATGAAGGTTCCGTATGGCGCGCTGTACTGAGCGGTTCCTCAGGGCTGTTGGCTCACTCGCTACTTACAGTTTACAGTTTATTGTAACTAATGAATTATACACTTAGAAACCGCCCAAAGCTTGAAATTTGTATACCTAAGTAATTGAACTCCATCACTTGATGTACAGGTAACCCTCCTATAACACGGTAGATAGGCTCCTAGAAAATGTCGTGTTGTATGAGACCGAGAGCTAATGTAAAAAGGGAGGTTACGTTCCGAAATCTTATTAAAAATAAATATTCTTTTTGGTTTAAATAAACTACTTAATTTTTATTAAAAATATAAATGTACGTATAATACAGAACAAAAAATATTATCTTAATTTAACGTAACTTTAATTTAATTTATTTCTTCGTCGTCACTGCTCAATTAATTCTACCGAGAACGTTTTTTTGGTGGAATGATATCGCCTTCACTTTCAGAACATTTTTCTTCATTTAAAGTTCTTGCATCTTCTTTCCTCTTTAAAAAATCTGTAATTTTACTTTGCTTGTTGTTTCTTACTAGGTCATTGTAAATTTTTCGATATGGAGCTACACAGTTTTGATGCTCCCTTTTGAATATTCGGCTTTTTTTCTGCGGAAGGGTCTGCATTCAAGAAAAATGACTCGAGATTTTCAGCTAAGCTTAGGCCTTCTTGTAATATTTTTAATGTTAACTTATTAACAGCACAATCTTCATCAGTGCTAGTGTCCTCAGGATCAATTTGATTTATAGTTTCGGATACCATTTCCATTAAATTCGCTTCGTCAACTTCTTCTTCCACTAATAAACCTTGAACTTCCTCAATAGCCATATCCACAAAACCTTCGCCTCCGATTGATTTAGCAAGTTCTAATCTGTTACCAATTTCATTTTGTGACGATTCACGCACGTTTTCTATTTCAACTGAAGAGGGCCATATCTTTTTCCAACACGCATTTAACGTTGATGTTTTCAGTACATAGCAGCGTGAGACACTTTTGTTTTCAGGCCATGAAGATGAAAAAAATACTTTCCCCAACACTGTATCTTTAAAACGGCAAGCCTCGCCGCGACTGTAGAAGTACAGTAATGTACAAAGGTTTCTTGAAAGGAAACCGTTTTATAGAATGCCGTGTTATAGGAGGATTTTTCGTAATTTGTGAAACGTATTATGAGATACCGTGTTGTAGGATGGCTACATGTATTATCTTGTCATCAACAACCAATTTACATCTTAGAGGTGTTTTAGATGTAGTCATGCACTTAGTCTTGGATGTTGATATGGTCATCCGGGTGTTTTAGCAACTGTGTTAAACGTATACAGGAGCCTTTGCAGGTCATCCTCATTTTCCGCTATCAGGACTGCATCATCGGCGTAGCACGAGATTTTTATCTCACAGTTCCCTATTCGATATCATCTGTTTTTTTTTTATTTATTCTTATAAATTTTATTATTTTTATAAATATTATTTTTATTAGTTTCATATGACTTTAAAATCGCATACCGATGTCTTTATATTTTTTCTGTTTAATTTAAGGGGCCCGGCAACCCAAATTGTTCAAGAAATAGGTTTATTCTGAAACAATTTATAAACTCAAAAATATAAAACGAAATAAGTTTATTTTCAAACACCTACGGTTTCAGAAATGCCTCAAATAAATTTTTGACAAAAATATTTAAATATGGCGACGCTACAGATATTCCCGTGGAGGTTTTTTACACGACACTACTGTCATAACTGGCTGGAAGGTGTATTACCGTTATGTGACATCTGAGAAAAGAATCAGCTTATTTGTAAATAGTGTTATTACCATGCAGCGTATAAATTTTTTCGATTATCAGAGAATTCATAAAATAGAGATTTTTTTCTTCGGTTCACCATAAATTCCTCGATAGTCGAATAAAAATCTGCATGTTGTATTATAGTAACAATATAAATGAATAGTTTAATTTTTATACTTTAAATGCAACACGACAATGATACACTTCATTTGCAACTAGCTACGCGTGGGTATCGTGCAGAGACTTCCATGGGAATATCTGCATCGCCACTATTTTTAAATAATTTTGTTAAATATTTATTTATGGCATTCCTCAAGCTGTATTTTTCGAAAATGAACATATTTCATTTTAAAATTTCGAATTTATGAATTTATTTAGAATATATCCATTTTTTGAACGAGCTAGGGGTGACTAGACCTCTTAAGGGGTAATACCACTTTAGAGCCTGAAAAAAAGCCTTTTTTGGGAATTGTTTTTGCGAAAACTAAATGAGGAATAGAATTTCTTTTTTGAGGGTTGGTTAATCATATATTGAACTATGTAAACAGATATTTTTATTGATTTTAAATAGAAAATGGCGTCGATATTCGTGACTGAACAAAACCCTGTTTTTTTTTTTTTTTTTTTTTTTTTTAAACGGGCGGACTTATACCTGGACAACTATAAGACCTAGAATAAAAAATAAAAGNGAAAATGGCGTCGGTATTCGTGACTGAACAAAACCCTGTTTTTTTTTTCTTTGTTTTGCTAAAATGAGCGGACTCATACCTGGACAACTATAAGACCTAGAATAAAAAACAAAAGCAATTCTTAATCTATGTACTATTATCTTGAGAAGTACATACGGATTTTTCCCTAAGTCAAATTTTGTGAAAATGGCGTAACTTTGAATAAAAAAATCGACTTTTCGACGAAAAAAAATGTAGAACATTGTTTATAAAATTAAAAGTTTACATTCAATTAATAATCGGATATGTAGAAAATACAACTATCAAACTATTTTCAAAATTTCAAGTCAGTCGGTTAAATGATGTTTGAGTTCTGAGTCCGGCTAGTTTTAAAAATGTAGTTTCGAGAAAAACGCATTTAAAGTTTTGTTATCACTATTCGAGGCGCTTTAAGACGCTTCGTAAAAATAAGATTTCGCCATGTTAAAAAATTTTTTTTGCTTCGGGACCAAGTGCATAATGTTTTTCTAAAAACATTGTCTAAAGTACGCTTTAAGCTAAAAAACAAAAAATCGATTTTTTGAAAATTCTATAGTGATGTTACCCCATAATTTTGTCCCTTAACACTTAGCCGACCGCTCGGGTAGATCTACCTTTTTTATCTGAGGAACGCTTCTTTCTCTATAGAGCTTATTTATATAGGGTACAACATATAATAAAATGCATCAATTTTTGAAATTTTTTATTGCTCATTATTACGGCTCTTTATTTTCGGGATTTCCAATGGAGTCTTTGCCAGCCATAAAATTATTTTCTAGAATACTACTTCAGTGGAGAGCGCAGTTTGGCCTTTCCGAGCTCGGTGAAAACTACAAAGGTCTCTGTGGGGCATTTGGTCGGCTAAATGTTAATATAACGTACACGAATTGCTTTTTAATCACACTTTGGTAACACACACACACACATACACACAAGATAGATTTTTTATAGCTATTATTAACTCTAACTGGATATATCGGAATAAATATATTTTGGGAAATTGTTAATTCGTTGTTAATTTGTATTTAAAAGTTGATAATACGTTATCGTGTTCAAAGATGTTCCGTAAGGAAGATATAGATTATAGAAAGTTTTATAACAAAATATTACATATAAAAGTTGGTATAAATATGTATGAGTAGTAACAAAGTATTGTAATCAAGTCCATTATTGAGCCAAACTGGCTGTAAATGAAATAAATATTAATCTATCTATTTAAAGGTTGATATTTGTTGGTTTCACATTATATAAATTTGATTATAGTCAAGAACGAAATTTAGATTTCGATGAGATTAAGGCAGTACTACAGATTAATTATTACTTGCATTCAATTGAAAAAAATTGAAACCAATTATGGTTTAATGCCGACGATACATGTAAATGCCTAAATTTTGACCGTTTTTCAGAGGCTTATTTAAAATGGAAGAAATAAATGAATCGTTTTGAAACTCAGCATGTTTATTCATTACATATTAAAATATAAGAATCTGATTTTTTATTTTTTTTTTCAAAATGGCCGCCGTAGTAACCAATCTCCTGAGGCCCTCGCGGCGGAAGGCATCAATCATGGTGATTTTTATCTTTAGTTACAGCAATCTAAAATTAAAAAAAAGGGTCAGAGCGTGTTCATAAAATATGTATCTTCTTGTTGAACTAAGGAAAAACTAAAAAGTCAAAAAATCGTAAATTGGCACGACTCAGACAAAAAAATCTGATTTTTGACCCTTTTTTTCAACGGTTTTTGGGTCAAAAATGGCAATTTTTGAAAATTTTTGTGGCATTCTTAAAATTCAACTAGAAGCTAATACTATAAAGAAAATGTGTGCTAAATTTCATAAGAATCGGTTAAAACTTTTTTGAGTTATCTTGCATGCCAGTTTGAAAAAAGTCGTTTCGAGAAAAACGCGTTTAAAGTTTAGCGTTTCCGTCTAGCGCCGAGTTGAGGCGGATCACTTAAATGAATTTTTAATCGATAAATGATGTGAATTTCATTCTAAAAATTTACAGGCATATTTTTAAGATAGTAAACTAACTATTTATGAAAAAAAAAATTCGATTTTTTTTTTATTTTACATGTATCGCCGGCCTTAAGCAGTTATATAAATTTATTGGTAGGTTTAGTGCTAAATTTGTTTGTAGTTCATTGTTTATTTTTTATGCTTTTGTTTCCTTCAAAAGAAACAATAAATGACAAAGAAAAGAAAAAATAATTAGTTAGTGCTTAATTGGCACTTGTATTGTTTCTACAAAAGGTGACATAGGATACCAGTTTTTAACACTATTATCAACTATTTGTAAAAGGAAAATGTATTTCAATTCTATATTACAATATTCTTATTGGTATGTAGAACAACATTTTCTTGCATTTATACTATTTAACATTTGTTGCACTTTTCGATCATTATTCGTTATATAATATGAAAATTTTTGTATTGATTACAGGAAAGGGTGCAAGCGAAAGATCCACCATCACATTACTTGGCAAAATTGCGTACATACTTAGATCCAAAAGCGTCAAGAAGTCATCGAGTATGTTTGTTTTAAGTTTTGTTTTCTTCTTTTAGTCTTTTCACTTTTAATTATAATTTTCCTCTTTACCATTTGATTGCTTTATTTAAAAATTATTAACAAATAATTAGTATTATTTAATCAACGTACAAATTATATGTACGTCAAAAGCGAGATGTTGTTTCAAACTTTTTTGTCGTTTTGATAACAAAAATACGTTTTGGTTCTACTCAAGTTCATATTTATGTCAGAACAAGCTACTTTTATCAGACGGATACTAATGACTACCACAGTCGTATCGTTTCCTTACATTCTTCCAGAAAAGAAAAATGGTGGGAGAGTCAACGTCGACCCAAGTACTTCGGGATTTGGAAATCTCCTTGCGCACGAATCACATAGAGTAAGAAAAGATAAATGTTTTATATTATCGAGCGATAATTATGGTCAACGCTTTCAGATAATTTATCTATCTCATAATAAGTTGGATTATTATCAGGAAGTATAAATTACATCCTGTAGTAAATGATGAAAAAAAAAACCTTGCATGTAATTATCTATTTATAAATGAGAAAGAAATATATAAAGATAATTTCGATATTTAACATAAAATGCATGAATTTTTTTTAAAACTATTAAAATTATTTGAATATAAAAAATAAATAGTTAAAAAATCAGCATTTTCCAATTTTCTGGGTTCAATTAAAATCAATTAACACGTTCGTCGCCCAGCCCGTTTCGGTTGAGTTTCTCGCCAGGCCCAAAATTCGACTATCGGCGCGCCTACGTAACGTAAAGAAGCGATAAGTAGAAATATAATCAATACGATCTGAGTATTATGGTTATATTATATTATTATATTTTATTTACCGAAAATAATAAAATATAAAAATATTGTTTATTTATCGAAAATAATAAAATATAAAAATATCTTTTATTTACCGAAAATAATTTTGTTTCGAAATAGGAAACGTGATAAGTTTTTCCAACTAAAAATACTATAACTTCAACAAGAAGAGCGTCACCGTATACGGTGACGGGGG
>NW_015149180.1:1444-26778 GCF_001465965.1 Polistes dominula | reverse complement strand
AAAGTAAAACATATAATACATTTTATTGTACACCCAATTGCAAAATTTCAAGTACTATTGTCAATGAGTAACAAAGGTAGCGATTCCAAAAACAGAATGCAATAGAAATACAGCCTAACGCATAGGGTTGACTGATTGTAAGTTATTTTTTCCTTCTACCTAATGACGCGAAGCAACTTGTGTGCATGTACGGCATTCAATTTATTAAAATTTTATTAATATCTCTATCATTGTTTAATTTTTGTTGCTTACTACTAAAATATTAAGTACCTCCTGAAGATATCAGATAGTACAGGTTGGGAACTACTATTTTAAAAATATATATTTTTATATATTTTGTTGTAAATAATAAAGTACATAATACTTTATCATTGTAGGTTCAAATCTCAGCTTATCTAGACAATGTATTTGATGTTGCTGCTTTAATGGAAGACAGCGAAACGAAGACTGCGGCATTAGAAAAAGTAGCTGAATTAGAAGATGAACTTGGTCATGTAAGTTAGAATAAGTAATTGTGACTTCATAAAATAATTTTATGATGAAACACTGAAATATAGTTCATTTGTTATATTGATATCTTTGTTTTTATAGGCACACGATAGAATGGCCGAGTTAGAACGAGAATCTTTAGCTAAATTAGCAGAATTAGAGACTGAATTAGGTGCATTGAAGATAGAATACATAGAAGTTTCGGAAGCGCGTAGAATAGCGGAGGAGGAACTTACTGCACTCAAACGACAAAAACAAGATTCTGCGCGTAGGCAAAGTGTTTTAGAAAATAAGATAATTGAATTGGAGACCCTTACTGGAACTCTTACGAAAAGTTCGTCAGGTAACGAAGAATATGATTCTGCAAGATGGAATATTTTAATCTAAACATTTAAATATGTATCACCGGTATTTATAATTGAGGTTTTAGGACAAAATTATACTATTTGAAAGACATATCTGGTGATGAAAAAAAATTTTTCTCAAGATCATTTTTTTTACAAAATACTCATTCATTTATGAATGATATAGCCATGAATATTAAAGATCTGGGACTGCAAATAAGCGCGGAAAAAACCAAATATATGGTAACCGATAGAGTTCAAAATAGGCCTAATACTGGAACTTTGGTCGTCCGGGATAAAACTTTTGAGCGGGTCAGCAACTTTAGGTATTTAGGATCGATCATAAACGAAATTAATGAAGAACTTAAGAAAAGAATCAATCTAGGCAATTCATGTTTCTATTCGGTTAACAAATTACTCAGCTTGCGGTTGCTGTCTAGGCGACTAAAAATCAGGATATACAGGACAATCATCCTGCCGGTAGTTCTTTACGGTAGCGAATCGTGGTCGCTTACGTTACGGGACGAAAAGAAATTTAGGGTTTTCGAAAACTCCATAACGTTGAAGTACATCGATTGTACAACAAACCGGACATTATCAACGTCGTAAAATCACGCCGATTAAGATAGGCTGGTCACGTGGCGCGCATGGGGGAGGATCGAACAGCGCACAAAATATTGGTCGGTATACCAAACGGGAAAAGACCACTAGGTAGACCGAGACGTAGATGGGAGGATAATATTAGAAGGGATCTAAAAGAAATATGATACGAAGACCGCGAATGAAAGGATCGCGTTCAGGGACGGAAACATTGGCGGGATTTGGTATTTGCGGCAATGAACTTTCGAGTTCCTAATGCCAGTTAATAATAATAATAGCCATGAATATTTAGTTAACTTTGTACCATTCATCTATTTCTTCTATTATGTTTTTTTTAACTTTAACCAAAGAAAAAATATGACTTACTATAGTTGTTTGAATTATCAGACATATTTTCAATATTTTTAACAAATGAATTACCTTTTAACGTTGTACCTGAATACTTTTATATTTAAAAAGGCACAATTCATGTAAAAAATATATAGTAAGATTCAGTTTATAAAAATACCAATGACCTCAAAATTTTAAAAAAGAGTAATCTTGAAAAAAAAAAACTACTATTTTACCGCAAAATTTACTCTTTTTCAAATAGTATAACTTTGTCTTAAGGACTTTTTTCATACAATTATTAATAACAGAGATATTTAGATGTTCCAATTTAAATGTGTCCATCCTGTGTAATTAACAAATCTCAGTCAATAGAAATTAATAATGGTTTTTGCTTGTTGAACAGCCAATATACGAAATGGAAGTGCAATGAATCCCTTAAACGATTCTGATAATTTCGATACGGAGAATACTATATCATCTGGACTAAGTACAGAACAACTGTCAATGTCGGAAGAAGTTAATAATTTTACGCCTGCCCCACCTCCTCCACCTCCACCACCATGTCCACCACCACCACCTATGGCACCTCTTTCACCAGGTGATCACAAGTTACCACCACCTGCACCTGTACCACCACCACCAGCTGGCATGATGCAAGCACCTGATGGAGCAATGACAATTAAAAGAAAAGTATATATGCATTCAGTTCTTTGTAAATAATATTTTGAATTTAATATTTGTCAAGCTGCTGATACCAAGTCATACTTCATATATTTAAATTGCCTGGAAAGTTTATGCCGATTTTGAGAAAAATTGTGTCTATATTAAAAATATCAATCAACTTAAACTTTCTATCTAATCAAATATTTATTGATAATAGATTTAAATTACTTTATAATAACTGATTCTAAAGCATCTAAATATTATAATATCACACAGGATTTGTAATTCTTATTGCAACTTTGTCAAATGTTTTGCATAATAGGTACAAACAAAGTACAAATTACCTACCCTCAATTGGATCGCATTAAAACCGAATCAAGTACGAGGCACTATCTTCAATGAATTGGATGATGATCGATTGCATAATTACATAGACTTTTCCGATTTTGAAGAAAGATTCAAAATTGGTATGAGTGGACATGTAGCTAACGGCAATAATGAATTGGATGGCCTACAGAGCTTTCCTAGTAAAAGATTTAAGAAACCTGAAAATGTGTCCCTTTTGGAACATACGAGATTGCGAAATATTGGTACACAAAAAACTTCATATATATGTATTAGTTTTACACATATATCTATATATACTTTTTTATATTGTAGCAATATCACGTAGAAAGATGGAGATGCCAGTGGAAAAGGTAATAATGGCCGTAAATGCTCTTGATTTGAAGGTACTTTCACTTGAAAATGTAGAATTATTACAACGCATGGTTCCAACTGATCAAGAGGTATGTAAGCTATAATTTTAAAGATAGATATTATTCTTAATGAAAATAATCAACTCTTTGCTTATATAGATAAAAGCTTATCGTGAATATATTATCGAAAAGAAGAACATAAATCTTTTAACCGAAGAGGATAAATTTTTGATGCAATTAGGAAAGGTAGAAAGAATATCGACTAAGCTTTCAATAATGAATTATATAGGAAACTTTTTTGATAATTTACATCTTATTACGCCACAAATACACGCTGTGATATCTGCATCAAGTACTGTGAAAGGTTCAAAGAAATTGAGAGCAGTTTTAGAAATCATTCTTGCTTTTGGAAACTATTTAAATAGTAGCAAACGTGGGCCTGCTTATGGATTTAAATTACAAAGTTTAGATACGTTATTAGACACAAAGTCTACAGATAAAAGGATGTGCCTTTTACATTACATTGTAGCAACTATACGTATCAAATTCCCAGAACTTATTAATTTCGATTCAGAACTCATGTATATTGATAAAGCTGCAACAGGTACATAAACATCTTTTTTTATATTACGATCAAAATATACTTTATTGTAATATACCATTTATATTCAAATGACATTTTTTGTTATAGTTTCTCTTGAAAATATTATAACCGATGTTCATGAATTGGAAAAGGGTATGGATCTTGTAAGGAAAGAATTTGAATTGCGTGGCAAAGAAAAACATAATACGGTATTACGCGACTTTTTAAATAATTCCGAAGAAAAATTACGTCGATTGAAATCTGATGCTCGAGCAGCGGGTGAAGCTTTTAGAGAATGCGTTGAATATTTTGGCGAGAGTCCCAGACAAGCTGATGCGAATACCTTCTTTTCGCTTCTTGTAAGATTCGCAAGATCTTTTAAGGTAATATCTTTAATCTAATATATAAGTATAATACTGTTGTAAACACGGATAATAAAATTACAATAACATGAATATTTGTATCATTAACAGGCAGCGGATCAAGAAAATGAACAACGTCGTAGATTAGAAGCTGCTGCTGCAGAAGCTTTAAATACATCCGAGCAAGTAATTAAACGAAATAAATTGAATCAGAAGAAACAACAGGTGTGTTATATGTCATATTCTTTTTATATACTTTTTATGAATATAATTGGCTTAAAAAGGAGAGATTTAGTGCCATTGTGCTATTGATTAGAAGTTTGGGCAAATTATTACGATTATTAGAACACATAAAATAAAATTTATAATAATATTAGTGTATATCAATATTTTAATTTGCCATACAAACATATGTATATATAAATTAGTCCATACTTTTATTAATAGCATACTTTACATCAAGGGTAGTACGCTTATAGTATAAATAAATAGACTTGTTTCGATTGAAACATTTTTAATAAATAATACAAATATTAGAAACATATACATAATTTTGTTCATATTGAATCTGCTTCTTTTGTTGCTTTGTTATTTAACTGTCTAAATACTAATACTATCTAATATTAATGTGCTATTTTTTTCTAAACAGAAATATACTTATCATAAAAGAATCGAACTATTTGCTATTAATACAGTTCATATTACAATGATCAATATATGTTATTATGGTGTTGCTATCTTTCTTATTCTTTTATTTTAGTTATATATTTTTTATTTAACTTTAATTTTTACGCGTATTGAGCATGCTCAAATTCAAAGAATAGTTTAGTATCATCTTTTTATTGCAGGACACGCTTTATGATTATAATATATTTACTTTAAAAAACAATTTATTCTTAATAAGTGTTAAGAATGGGAATGTATTCTTAACTCACTTTTCATTCCAACACAAGTGGATCTATCATTGAATGTCGTTTTATCTATGAAGAGTGTTACTGTTTTTTAAGTATGCTTTTTATCACTTATATTGCCTTATAATTAATGCTCACACTTGAGAAATCTACTTTGAGTTGACATAGGATTTCATATTGAAAAATAAAAATAATGAAAAGATGAAATTAAATTTTATTTTGAAAAATATAAATAATTATTTATGTGGGATCATCGAGTACTTCCATTCTAAATAAAAAAAAGGCATTCGTGAGGAAGTTTACCAAAGGCTCGGGGTGGCTCAAAGGTTAAAGCAGTCGCCCGGAAAGCAAGAAAATTCGGGTTTGAATTTCGGTTCAGTCAACCCAACGGTCAAATTTTTTCACGAATCCTACAATTATGAAGAAAATAATGTCTTATGTGCTATTTGTTATGTCATCTCTATACAAGTTTCACAATGTATGAGCATATTATCAAATTGGGGCTTTATTTATATTATATGCTATATCATTAAATTATATTCCTTTGAAAATTTACTTACAGTCTGTTCACATTTTTCTATCACAAGTAACATTAAATACGGTGATTTGAATTTGTAATTTAACTGTTTAGTCGTTGATAATTTATTATTAAGTAAATGATACTTAACATTGTAATAAAAAGTTTGGAAAGATTGAAAAAAAACATTCAAATTAATACTATAGGCAAATTTATTAAAAGTAAATTTTAAAAAGTGTTAATAATTTTACTGCATGTTGTGAAATAGCATGATTACTACGGGGAGTATTAATAACTATATCAATTGAAATCGTTTTGTGAGTGTTCTTCTTGTAGTCTTTCTTATTTTCGCCTTTCCAAACAGAATATACATATATTACAGAATCTGATAACTTATTTGTTACATATTTATTTGGATTTAAAGTCACCGAAATTTTGCTGTAACTCGAACAAGACTCTGTTGCACCGGCATCTTAATGAACTCAGAAGGAGGTCAGAACATAACAATACAGAAACAATTCAAAACGTGTAAGTCCATCCTAACTCACTGCCTATCCTTAAGATTCCTTCTGATTCGGAATAGCAACTTTTCATTACCAACAAATCAAAATAAAGTCTATTAACGAAATCATATAATTAACAACTATTGACAACAATCTGTTTGTATTTGTTAGCATTTGCTAATATAATTAATTAAACAAAACAAAACAAAATGGTGGAAGAAGTAATATAACATAAGTAAAACATATTTTAGCATTTAAATGCTTAATATTTTTTACCTTTACACACGTAATACTGATTATGTTGCTTTATTAAATTACAAGTTTTCATAAATATGACAATGAATTTATTAATAGAAGTTTCATGAATTTGTCAGGAGGAGTCTTAACCAACAGTATATCCGCAACACTAAAATTTTTACAAAGTAAGCATAACTAATACACAATGCTTACCATGTAAGAATTTTATTCTGTATATTTGATCATTAAGAATTTAACATTGTGTTATCACATATATTGCTCCTTTAAAATGAACAAAATATATTTACACAAAATAATTTGTTTACATAAACAATATTACATTATCATATTTTAAATGTAAACATACAAATATTATTGGCAAAATAATAGCTCCCATTCGAAAATAATATTTTATATAAATATAACATATTTTATAAGGCATACTAGAAAGCATTTCAATCTTCTGATAAAACGCTGTAAAATATAATTTAGTACCAGATAAAGATAGGCAATGATTAATACAAAATGAAATTTAATTTTTTTTTTATTTTTCATTTCTATACATTCGGAATATTAAATATTAAAGTGTAGCCTTGTATGACATATATTTATTGATATTATAACATATCTAATTTTTATAATATATTTTTTTATCATTATGAAAATTACGTGAACTTTAATATCATAAAATAGAAAAAACGTTGTGCAAGCTCGAACGTGTTAGCCTATTCAAAGACAACGACGCTTGGAGTGTAGTAAACAAAAAGAACTCTGTAAAGAAAAAATTAATAATTGTCTTTATGGGAAATTCAAACGACACGCATTGCAATAAATTTGTATTTAATTATTTATTTTAATTATTTATTTTCTTTATATTTTTGTATAACTATTTTTTGATATTTTACTTATTACGTTTAATTTTCGATAGCTTTCGATTCCATTAACTGTCATTCCAACAAAATTGGGAATTACTCTAGAATCGAAGGTAAAAATTGTCGAAAATTGTTCTAATAGTTCAAATAAAGAGTAACGAGCATGTGAGTGAATCAACATACAAAGGACTATGTATGGTAAACGATTGCTGTAGGATTATCCTGCAAAGTTATTCGTTAACTTTGAATAAACACTGAAGATGTGATTAAAAATGAAAACGTTAAAAAACGAAGTTTTTAAGATGATAAAGAAAAAGCATGATAAATCGTAAATGTGAAAAAAGTATCGACAGAGATATACGTCAGACTTCTCGATGAGATAACATCACGATGAGTGACAAAAAGATATACAAGATCATAAAAATCTTCGACAAAGACGTTGTTGCGATTCTAAATCCACAAATGATCTTCATTTTATTTGTTTGACATTGTATGTAAAATTAAATGCCCCTAGGTTCGAACATTTAGAAATTTCGTTCAATATTCAATTACATATAGATGCGAGTATGCATGGATTAAATGCAATTCTCCTTTAGAAAGATGTCGAAGATGAGATGATTCACCCTGTCCACTACGTCATTTGGAAGACGATTTTAATAGAAAAATGCGTATCAATAGAAGAAGAGTAAGAGGAATAGAAGAAAAGATAAGAAAGATATTGGATGAGAGTGGAAGGGGGGAAGAATGGATGAAGAAGGTGGAGATTTGGAGAGAGGAACAAAGTTTGGTGGAAGGAGGAGAGTAAGGAAGAGGGAGGCTCAAGGGCGGGAGATGAGGGTAAAGAAGGAAAGGAGGAGGTTGAAGGGAATGTGGAAGGATTGTAACCCTTCGGGGAAGCAAATGGAGATTATTATCTATTTATATATCTAGAAGAAGAGTAGCGTTTAAAAGTTTTGGGCCATCCTATTTCTTTCAGTTAAGGGGTAACACCACTATAGAGCCCGAAAAAAAGCCTTTTTTTGGAAATTTTTTTTGCGAAAACTAAATGAGGTATAGAATTTCTTTTGTGTGGTTTGGTTAATCATATATTGAACTATGTACACAAATATTTTTATTGATTTTAGATCGAAAATGGCGTCGGTATTCGTGACTGAACAAAACCCTGTTTTTTTTTTCTTTGTTTTGCTAAAATGAGCGGACTCATATCTGAACAACTATAAGACCTAGAATAAAAAACAAAAGCAATTCTTAATCTATGTACTATTATCTTGAGAAGTATATACGGATTTTTCCCTAAGTCAAATTTTATGAAAATGGTGCAACTTTGAATAAAAAAATCGACTTTTCGACGAAAAAAAATGTAGAAAATTGTTTATAAAATTAAAAGTTTACATTCAATTAAAAATCGGAAATGTACTTCTGTAGAAAATACAACTATCAAACTATATTCAAAATTTCAAGTAAATCGGTTAAATGATGCTCGAGTTCTGAGTCCGCCCAGTTTTAAAAATGTAGTTTCGAGAAAAACGCGTTTAAAGTTTTGTTATCACTATTCGAGGCGCTTTGAGACGTTTCGAAAAAATAAGATTTCGCTATGTTAAAATTTTTTTTTGCTTCGGGACCAAGTGCATAAGGTTTTTAGATATCTAAAGTACACTTCAAGCTAAAAAAAACAAAAATCGATTTTTTGAAAATTCTACAGTGACATAGATTACAGAAAATTCTACCCCTTAATTGATAGAATATTTAATTTTTCTTCTTATTAGTTATTTTAAATATTTGAGGGATCTGGAATATGGATAATAACGTGAACTATTATATTTTTTTACATAGCATATTTTTTGCGTAAAACGCAAAAGTATTATTGTTAAATATAAATTAATAAATTTTTTATGTGTGATAAAAATCAGAGTGGTAGACTGTGAAAAACTTCGAAACATGTCGACAAAATTATAAAAAAGAAATGCGCAGTAGATCCGTGACAAATTGCAATGGATATTTCACAGCAATTACGAAGCGAAAATCTTACTGACATTAGTCGGAGTATGGTATTTTAAGGTCTAAAGGTTGTGAGACTGATTGAATGTATTGGTATAAAAAAAGCTACTAATTAGTAAAAAGAATAAGAAGGCCAGAATAAATTTTGCGAAAAAATATTAGCATCAGATTGGTAGAAAGTGATTTTTCTAACGAATCTAAATTTCAATTATTTGAAAGTGACGGTTGGAAATACGAAAGACGTCTAACAAGTACCAGATAGAATGTAGGATAACAAATTTCTATCGTAAAACAAGGGGGTGGGAGTATTAACAAAAAAATAGAGTAGTCTGAAACTTTTGCACGCTACTGAACCTTTATTAAGGAGGACCTTTATGGAGAACTTTTGGTTCTTGGAGCTTTATTAAGAGGATGGTATAAAATAAAAATAGACACATTACTTCTATCATACGGATTTTGGATTTTTACAAAACTAGGCTAATACTGGCTTGAGTTCACGCTCAACAAAGCTGATTATTAGCAAGCGTCAAATTTTTTCATGAGCAATTAATAAAGTGTTAAGTAAATCATTGAAAATGTTAAAATAGTAGATGAAACAGATTTTAAAATAAAACATGGAATCTTGCAGAAAATTCGAAATAGATGTAATATCAAGAATGATGTAAAATGAAATAATTCATGAAATGGAAGAACACAATTTGTTTGAAAAAAGTATCAGTAAAAATATCAGCTACCACGAGAATTCTGATTTTCGTAAATCTGTAATCGAATACAACGTATTATCAACAATTGCAAGAGCTATGTATATTCTAGCGGCAAAGAAAAATACACTACTAGATACATATTACACCAATTATCTAGAGCTGATACCTTCGATAAGCAAAAATTACAAACATCTGTTGATTGTCGTAGATGCATTTACAAATTTGTATGGCTATATGAAACAAAGTCGATGTCAGCTGTCGAAGTAATCGTGAAATTACGAGACGAAATGCTAGATAATGGAATCCCGCTGAAAATTATTGTTGATCGATAAATTGCATTTACCGTACTCATTTTTCAGTAGTATTAGTAATTGTAAGAAAATATTAAGGAAGTGCTCATTACAATTGGAATCCCTTGTGGTAATGAGCAGGTGGAATGAGTTATAATAGAGCAATAATAGCGGTAATTGTGAATACCAACGACCACTATCACAAGTATATCAGCAGATAATATAATAACTATGATTGCAACCTTTAGAGTGTTGATATAATATAAAACAAACTCTGAAAAAGATGAAAAAAATGAGATAAAGAAATTTAATGACCAGCGACCTGCTTGTTCCTCACCAGTTATCAAAAGAAGCGAAAGCTTCAATGGAAATTAATATCAAGGAATTATATCAACATTAAGTGACTGAATGTAAAATCAGCTAAATTATTAAAATATAAGAAAAATGAATAGAAAAGAGACAAAACATCAAGTCCATAAAAAAAGAAGAAAATAACTGTAAACAAAATAATTATTAATTTTCATAGAGAATGTAGACAACACGCATTACAATTCATCGAATTGTAATTTTGTATTGTATTATTTATTTTCATTAGTTTTCTTTATTCTTTCCTTTTATTATTTCTATATATTTTATTCATTATACATAATTACGATTCCATTAATTGTCATTTTAATATACATATATAAAATACTTTCATTATTAATAAAATTATTCATGGCTTATCAAAATGTCATCCTAGCTATATGCCTGCTTCTCACAATTATAAGCATATTTTCATACTTATATATATATATATAATTTGGTTTTAAACAAAATCACTCAATATTTCTATAGTATATAGGATACACTGTATTGAGTAAAAAAGTTTTAATAAACATTGTCGAAAAGTCAATCGTTTCTGAGATATAAACATTTTTGTCTGCTAGTATCATGATTGACTTACTTGCTTCCATGTTTACTGTAGTGTTTTTAAACTGCGTTGTAAATGTTTTTATTAAAGTGCCGAAAGTAGATTTCATTGAGAATTAGTCAGTTGTAGATCGGCGATTGAAGATATTACACAGTTAGAAAGTATTGTAAAAATGTCAGCGTATTATCCACCATCATGCTTGTCAAACAATTCGACAGAAATGTGGAATTGTTAAGAGAGTTCGCAACTCTGTAAAAAAAAAAATGCCAAGCGTGTATAGAAATAGAAGGTGGACACATGGAATATCTTCTGTAAATATTAAAAATTCAATAGTAAGGCAATTATGATAATAACAAAGAAAAATGTTGATGTATTTGAGAAACCTTTGATCTTTCAATCTATGTTTACTAAAGCTTTTTTACTCAATACAGTGTATTCTATATACCATATAATAAATATTGAATGGTTATATATACTAAATGTTTACCATTAACAAAATTGAAGAGATGCATTAGCATGTCACAGCTTGCATTCATGTTGCTTGAGAGAAATTCTCTATTACTTTCTTTTCTTGGAAGTATCATAACTTTATTGACTTAAATAGAATTTCAGAATAAATATTTCTTTTTGATATCGTATTATATTTTATAGGTTTTTATAGGTATACAGTATTATTGTACATGAATCTGAATTATAATATTTAAAATAATGATAATTATTTGAAAAGTAATTATAAATTAATTTATATAACAATCATTTGTAACATTAATTTATTTTTTATCACTCTAGGATGCTGTCATAAATGAACTTAAGAATAAAACCAGACTGGTTCAAGAGAAGAAACTTTTACAGCAAGATGAAGTTTATAATGGTGCTCTAGAAGATATACTTCTTGGTCTTAGATCAGAACCATATCGTAGAGCAGATGCTGTAAGACGTAGTCAACGTAGACGAATTGATAATCACAGACTTTCCCGTACTGCCGAAGAACTTGAATTTTAAGTTAGAACAGAATTTAGATCAGATATTCAATAAGTCTCCTCATCTATTAAATAATCTAACTGTTTAAAGAATACTACAATTTTCTAGCAGATAATTTTTTGTAAACATACTAGGCTGAAAATATATATTATTCAAAGATTTAGTAAATAATTACGCACAAATCAATGTGATGTTAAAGTTTAATGAATAATGAAATGTATTTCTTAATAGATAAATTTTTGATATGTGTTTTCTAACGCCTCATGATACTGATATTGAAAATAATTTTTATATGAATATACCAACTATTTGTAATAATTTTGAAGTACAATATTTGACTCATATTATATATTTAAAATTCAATGATTTATCTGAAAGTGGGGGGTGCTATATTCAATTTTGTTCATAAACGTTCTTATGCATAAATGATATTTATGCTCATACGCCTTTATATTATTCACTAAAGATATGGAAACATAATTTTGTATAAAACACATACTACAATTTTTGAAATTAGAGGAGTTGCGAAGCACTTTATTCCAGCGAAATTACAAATAGTATATATAATTATAATATCTAAGATGTGAAAGGCATAATTATTATACAAAGTCTTATAATAAGTAAAAACTACAACATATACCATAAGAGAAGACAAAAAAGTATGAAATAGACATCTTGTAATTTCTCGACCCTGATGTAACAACAAAGAATGATATTACTGCCAAATTGTAACGAAAAAAAGAAAAACCTAAAATTGTGTACATATATAAAAAAGTTTATTTTTATTAATTATTGATTACTATTATATGTATCATGCATTTAAATTTTTCAATGGGATAAATGAAACATTTAATTCTATCAATTATTATTTAACGATTTATTACACATTGGAATTTTAATGTTTTTTTTTTTTTTACTTTTGTTTACAAACCAAAAGTATTTGTTATTCTTTCTATATATATTTTATTTTGCAACTAATGACTACTTTTTTTGACAACATTCCACAGATTCCATTAGAACAGTGTTTTTTTTTTATTAGTCATATTATTAGGCTCGTATGCATATCTTTTCTGTGATTATACAAGTATAATGTGGTATGTTTATATTTTTCCATTGTGAAATATTTAAAATATACTTACGTATATATATATAGAGTGTTGAATTAATCAGTGGTTGTTTTGAGATTACAAGAAAAAGTATTTTGTTATCTTATCTTTCTAAGATAAGACTGAAAAAAAACCATATTTTAGAATATAATATTGCTGAAACAAAGATAGTGATTTAGATACCATTGGACTTTTTTATGCATATATATGCTATTTTTGTACTATATGAAAAAGAATGGCTGGCATGACACCTATTACATTACATTCCTTTGAAATCACATACCATTCTTGAGTTATTTATAGTGTAATAAAAGTATAGTGATATACACTGTACTTTACAAGCATGTCTGATGATATATTTATTCATTCAAAGTTTTTCTTAAACAAACTTTCTTAAACTGACAATATTTACAATTTTGATATATACATAATTTTTGGAAACTATAAAATAGCTATTAAATATATATATATATATATATTTATAATAAAGATATATAAATAATAATATATCATTTAACATCAGTCAAGATAGTCACATACATATATATATTTAAAATACTATGTCTATAATGCAATACTATATTCACTTTTTATATGTCTTTGATATATCATATTAGGAGGAAAACAAAATGTGTAAATAATGTTGTAATATATGGAACATTTCATTATGAAATAATGTAATTATTACTATTGCTTAAGCTTAAATTACCGATGTGATGTTTATATAAAATATTCGTACATTACATGTGCTCTACTTCTTGTCGATATTGTAATACTTGAGATATACTTGTCGAAATTGAATTATATGATTTTTAATTAATTACTTATAAATATTTTGTATTGTTTGTTTTGCTCGAAATTATACGCATTTATTAAGTGTGTTTCTATTGGATCATTCTACAAAAATTATCATATAATTTATATGACTATCGATGATCCATGACATATATATGACATCGATTAGTAATACATATCGTTGTGAATTTGTTGAATTTTTGTTATTGTTAAACATACCAACATGTATCATACACGCATTTGTACACGAAAGAACTTAAAAAGCTGTAAATTAAAAATTTAATTAAAAGTTCACATTTGATATGTAGATCCTGTCTAGTCATTGTTCGTATTTTATCGAAATAGGATTTTTATTAACATATTAATTAAATATGAATAATAATTTTGATAGGACAGGATTGAAAAGTATTTTATAAAAAATTAATACAAAAAAAAAAGATAATTTTGCATGTAAAAACGCAAGGCTACTTTCTTACAATATAATATATGTTATTATTGTTTTTTTTTTTTCATTTTTATACATATATTATATTTTGTAGTAAAAATTAATAAAACAGGAGACTTGTGTGTGTAGAAATTAAACGATTATTCAAATATATAAATATCTCATGAATTAAGATCTGAATAGAATAACAATATTAGTAAAAAAAGTAAATTATGCATAATAATAAAAAAATAATTCATTACTACGTGAATAATTTTTTACTTTTAATGCGGTGTGACATTATATACACGACTTTTATAAAATTTTGTTATAAAGAAATTATAGATTTTATTATAAATAAATTTAATTTTTCAAACATCTTTTATAAATATATTAAAATTAATATGTAAAAGTGATAATTTGAATGAATATAAGATTTTAATTTGTTTCATATAAACAAACTATCGATTAATTAAAATATAAAAATAAAACAAATTATTATGTGAATTATTGGATTGGATTATTAATTAGGATTAATTTGGCATTAAAAACTAAGATGGATTCAATGAAACAACAGAAACAATGTCTAAATTTATATTTATTATTTATGCATTTAGTTTACATTATTACAAAGATTTGTGTAAGGTGATTTTATATACAAATATACAATATACAAAAGGCACGATGCATCTATGTACTTCAAACCATGTATAATAAAATGCAAATGAAATAACAAGATAAAATTTTCATATGCAAATTGTGTTTAAATAATAGATAGAAGAATATCACATTATTCAGAGAAAAAATAATAAACTTATCGATATTAGTTATGTATGGTCCTTGAAGCTATTCTACAAGAAAATAATTCCATTTTCCTTAATTCATTTATAAAAGTCACTTTTCAATAGCGCAATATAGCATCCATTCATTGGATATCTCAAATATCGTTCTATATATGTAAATTGGAGGTAATTCAAAAATTATATACATAAATATTCAAAATCATAAAATAATTGTGCATATTTTATAAATGCATTCGCAAATCTAAATTTTTAATATTCAATTGCTTTTCAATTTTACTGATTATTGAGAAGTATTCAAAGTATGCCAAAAATTTAAAATAATTTATTTTATTTTATAGTCTAATAATAGGAGGGCACTTTGCTTACTATAATAATATAAACATGTGTATAAATAAAATATATAAATTACAGTTACACTAAGTAATATCTGAATAATTAGTAATCGATATATATATATTCAGAAATGATTATTTAGATACATTCTTAATAATATTTAATAGTAAACGTTCTAAATAAATATAATTTAACACTATATGTGCTTTCATTTGGTTTCATTTAAAAGTATACGTAAATGAAATAATTAACTGAACATAATATTATATATTAAAAGTTAATTTTTTGATTTATCATTACAAAATTCTTATAAAAAATTCCATATTTTAGTTATAAATTGAATTAAAAGTTAAGTTTACTATACAATTATAAAACAAAGTGAATAATTTATCCCAATGGAAATTCTGTAAATCAATTCATATATATCGAATGTTAACATTCATTATATTTATAAACTAATATCTAAAGGGGATAAATATAATATATCACCTGTATGCAAGAAAAATTATACGATTACGAAATAATCATACGACTTCTGTTTTATTAAATATATTTTCTTTCTACTTTTAATCAATATAAATTTCGTTCAAATTTACAATATTCTTGAAACAAACGAAGATGAACGAAACATTTGATTAATTTAAAAAAAAAAAAAAATTAAGATTGTTCTTCCGAAAAGATTTGATTTGGAATTTATCTTACTTTTCTTGTGTCCAGGCGATATGTAAATGCAAAGCAATATATATCCAATGAAAGATATTACAATAAATTCTTTCCTGGTATAAGCTTATGAAATTTTATTACTTAATACCTTATATGTATTTGTAGAATCAAAATTCATTTTCTTTCTTTTAAGAAATAATCGAAATTTGCTCATGTATTTCCTCCTTTTTATTTTTTCATTTAAAATAGAATGAATATTGCTATCTATAAAGTTAAAATAATATTGAAATCAGTTTTTATAATGGCAATCAATAAATATTTGTTAATCACATAAAGATATGTTTTACTACAGAGGCAGTATTTTTTGTTTTTGTTCGAATTTAATACAGATTTGTTTAGTATAATTTTCAAAATTAAACAATTCTTAAAAAGTTGACTATTATATTATAATTAATGTATATATAGTGGAAGTTTATAGATATATTTAGTCAAGATTACGATTTCCTTCAAAATAGTTTTATAAAAATGTCAGGTGACCTTTATAAAAGTATAAATTAATAATTTTGTTTCATTATTCATTCATAATAAGTACAAATAGTATAAGATCGTACCATAGAATTGTCTCGGGTAAGAGTTTGTAATATACTATAAGTAAAAAATATGATAAATTTAGCGATCTTATAAGGCATTAAATGACTTGAATTTTATAAAATTTTTAGGAATGTATGATTACTTAAAAAACATTATTAATTACTACACTCTCATCAATCTTGTTTTTGCATGATGTAAGTATATAAATCTCATATGATTCCAAAAGAGTGAATTCTGATCATTGATTTAGTTTAGACAAAAATTATGCTATTACACATGTTGTTATTAATAACAAAGAATAGTTAATATTTAAAGTATATTTGTCTACTTTCTATTTGATAATTTTCATTATACTGAAATAAGAAGAACCAAGATTTTTATGTAATAGACGATCAGACTAAATACTGAAAATAACTGCTTTCACATTTTTGAATTATATTTCCAAAAATATTTCGTACAAAAAGCTTATAAGATAACAATATAATATATTCATCCCTACATAGATTTATAATATTATAATTTACAATTAAACTTATATAAACCAAGTTATATGGAATTTTATCTCATTCATTTTATACTATAGCAGTCTTTGGTTTCATCAGCATCATTACATAAAATCCTTGGAGTGCAATAAAATCTGTAGTATCAAATGAAATTATTGCTTCGATGAAAATGTGTATTATATACTTATTTCTGATATAAAGATTTTTACAAAGATTCTACTTTGAGTAATAGGAATCTCAAGCCACATATCAAAATTGTTTTGTCTTAATAATATACAAATTCCATGAATATATACAAAAAGGAAAGATAATTTATTATTTGTATAGAAAAAGATTTGTAAAGATTTTCTAAAACATACTATCTATTATATTATTTTCCATTTTGGATAGTTTAACATTTTATTATTATCATCATCATTTTTACTGAAAATTATTTTATGCATGTGACAACTTAAATTTATAATCGAATTATTTTATATAATATATAAAATGTATATTAATAGATAAATATAATATAGTTAAATTATATCAAATACAGTTTAGATAATATTATTCGTATAAAAACTTGTACTCGAGAGTGTTTAGAAACCAAAGACAACCGTTCCAATCACAGTTTTTTTTTTAAAATATTATCAATACTGATTATTTAAAAAAAAAAATTGTCAATGAGTACAATAGGATGTAAAATATGAAGTTGCAATTGATTATCAGTCTAGATTTGCTTATTTTGATTTTACTCATTAATTTATAAAATAGCAATTAGGTAATAAATATAAGCATCTAGAGAATAGATAGATGATAATATAAAATCATAAATATAAAGATTATAATATGTATATATGAAAAATATAAACATTTTAGATTTAACATAGTAAAGTTTAATAAGCAAATCTTCATTTTCTCATGAACTTTTCACACAATTAATATTTATTATCATAATTGAAATAAAATTTTACCTTTGCGATATTTGCATCACTTTTCAAATCAAGTTTAGATTTCAAATGTTTAATACAGTATATATATATACTTTACCTCCAAATTTGATCATATATTACATCCCATATGAAATTTTCTTAAAATGCAATGTAATTCTTTCTATAAAAATTAAAATACTTCAATTACATTATGATTTTGATAATTTCAGATTATAAATAATAATCAGTACATATTTTGTCATAGTTAGAAGCAAATGAGTTAATATATTAACGTTTGAACACAAGTGGTTAGTCTCATTTGGTTTATATGGCATGGGGCTAATATTTGGTTTACTCTCCACTTAATGTAGTGATCATTAACAAAGATAATTAGTCTTAAATATAAATAAGTTATATTAATGCCAAAAACAAAGTTGTCTATCTAGACAATATCTTCAGCACACTTAGCAGCACGAGATAGCAATAAGCTAAATTTCTATAGAGTATATTAATATATTGTATCGAATAAAATGTAATTTTCTCATCCAAAAAAATGTCTATATTAAACTTGATAATTTATATAACGTATAAACGTCCTTATTTACAAAATTGTTTAGATTTTTAATAATAATATTATAAAAATAATTATCGATAGATATAATGCACAAGAAGAAGTTGAATACCTACTTGAAACATTTTTAGACTATTTTGTCTAAATTATCCAAATTAAACTTGTTAAATTATATAATACGAAAAAACTCGTTATTTACAAAACTATTTAGGCTTTATAAGATGTTATAAAAATAATTATCAATAAATACAATGTATAAGAAGTTGAATATCAGCTTGACATATTTTCAGACAAGATATTACTTGTTTTTTTTTTTTTTTTTTTTTTTCTTTCTTTAATATAGATCAGTTGTACGTGGGCTTAATTTGACGTAACTGATATAGTAATAAATAATGTAGCTTATATTAACGAATATTGTCCTGNCTAAATTATCCAAATTAAACTTGTTAAATTATATAATACGAAAAAACTCGTTATTTACAAAACTATTTAGGCTTTATAAGATGTTATAAAAATAACTTTTCCTTTACTTTTCAATGTTTCGATGTACCACCCACACCATTTCTCTCTATCTTTCTCTCTATATTTTTTTTTTTTTTTTTTCTTTTCTCTTTCTTTAATATAGATCAGTTGTACGTGGGCTTAATTTGACGTAACTGATATAGTAATAAATAATGTAGCTTATATTAACGAATATTGTCCTGCAAGAATATAAACTCTTCTTCTAACTGCCAATGCGAGCAATCGTAATGCTATAAATTGGCCTTTTTTATACAATTAATACTCTAGTACTGTATACATACCTTTTAACCATTAATAACTGCTCCCTCCATTCTTACTAAACATTATTGAAGCATTAAAGACTCCAAATTGCGATGCAAGATAGTATCTTTTACTGCATTAAACACAACTTTAATATTTTCTGTATCAACTGCAGTGGTAAAATGATGGAATAAAGGCTTTCTTGGGTCCTTTTTCACAGATATAAACATTTCCAATATAAAATTCTGTACATCCTTCATGGAATGTGAATCGCCAGTAAATTGTGGAAAATACCAGCGAACATTGGTATCATTCGATCTTACTTTTCTATCCAAGAGATCAGTTTTATTTAGAAACAAAATTATTGAAACTCCACCAAATGTCATATTATTCACTATTGTATCAAAGATATTTCTTGATTCTTCTAATCTATTAGTTTCCCTAAAATTATGAACAAAAAAAATTTACTATCTTATTTTACACCAAAATTTGACTATATTTAGATATTTAACTGTATTGTTTATTACTTATTTTCTGCTATGGTCTGATCAAACTCCGAAGAAGATACAAGAAATAATATGGAGGTCACACAGTCAAAACATTGATACCACTTTTTTCTTTGAGATCTCTGTCCGCCAACATCAACAAAGAGAAATGGAATATTGTTTATTGGTATTACAAATTCAGAAATTCCTTTTGTCGCCTTTCTACAATGTAAAATATCCTGATGCGTAGGAGCATAATCCTACGAAATAAGAATGAAGTCATGAAATATTATATGAAGTCAAATATTGCAAAGATTCTAATTTATGGAATATTTTTAGTTGCATCTTATTAAATAATAATATGGCATGCGGAGAAAGAATAATTATTAATGAAATATTGTATTACCACTTTGGCAATCCTATCGAGGTTATCTAAAAAATATTGGACTGAATCGCTCTGGAAATTGAAGATTATTTTATTCATTATTCATTAAATACATTTAACTACTTATAAAATATTATTTTTAACTAGTATCAAATCATTTCTAAGGAGTATTTAAAAATATTATCTTACTAATTGAAATTCTCTTCTTCTATCAAATGCTTTTTTTATAGATGCATCTGACCATAAACTTTGTAAAGCTGGTACGTAGTGAAGAAACAATCTAGTATCTAAAATCATGGTATTTTCAAATTTCAATAATTGATATCCAATATCATAATTTTTCGGATTTTCCCAAGGTATATTTAGCTTATCTCTTGCATCTAACAGTACTTTCATTCCTTTAATTATGTTTTTATAGATTATATGTTGATACTCTTTAATTAATTCAGGCTGAAATAGAAAATATTTTAATGACTTTTCAATATATAAACATTACTAAAATAAATTTATTATACACTATTTATATATTGTGGCAAATAATACATAAATAATAATTAAACACTTCTATAGTTAATTTATTCTAATCGCTCAATCATATGGTTAAGGTTAATATACATGAATTTAATACATGAATTTAATCAAAATAAAATAGTCAATATACTTAATATAATCATGATACTACAAAGAATAATTAGAGGAGATAAGTGAGATAAGTAAATTGAACAAGATGTAATTAAGAAGAAAAAAAAAAGAAGAGAATTTTACCATTAAAAACATGAGGATAATAAGGAAATGTAAAACTGGCATGTCAGTAAGTAATGTATGATCCTTCTTTTATTTCGAGAATCTTATTGAGATGAAATTGATCAGATAATAATGGGTAACAACTCGGACACGTAACCATTTGTCATACCTCAAATTTGATTCCGTGTATAATTCGCATCTGTTTAAGGAATGTTGATTTTCCACTTTCTCCAGCACCAAGTAGCAAAAGTTTAACCTGTCTACGAAAAGTTTGTCGATCTTTCTCCAACATCCGGTCGATTTCTTGGCTTTTGTATCGTTGCTCGATTTCCTCAGGGCTAAACTTGAATCGTAGACAACAAGTGCACGACCACGTTAGTGATCTCGCCATCTTACTATCCTTCTTTCACACCATGGGCCTGTTTAACTAACTTTTATTATCTTTTCTTCTTCTGATATTTCTCTCTCTTTAGTTAAATAAAGAAATGTCTTCCTCAATTTATTCCAACTTGGTCAAAGTCACGAACACTATATTATGATGTATGCTGACACACACTTATACTCCGCGCGCGTCCTCCGTCTACTCACCGCCGCAGCCGCAGCCGCAGCTCCACCCCCCTCACCACCGATACGAATATGAACGAAGTAGTAAGAGGTTAGAATGACTATTCGAAAGAAGCAACCTGTTTTCTCAATCATATTCCTCGGTCGACCTATTTTAACTCTTATTTATGATCATTAAAATCATCTAAATAATTATGATAGAATAAATAATGTCAATCAAAAATTTATTCAATCTATTCAAAGAATCGGAATAATTAGAAGTCAAAAGTAGTCTTTTTTTTTTACTATACAGAGTGTAACTATACGAAATATTACTATTCATGAGAATGATTCTTTGTTATAAACTAAAAGAAGAAAAAAGGAATTGAATAATAAAATCAGATTAACAATAATGAAATATTTCATTATTGTTAAGTTTTGCTTTTATATTAATCTAAAGAATTTGGCTATTGGGTGTATATCCGTTTACATTACTCTCATTATTCAAATCCTAGTGATGAATATAGGAATTTTTTCTTTCATTTAAAATTTCTTACCTAGGATTATAATTCACTAATGCTTCACGTAGATAAAATATTTCTAATAATTAATAATTTTATAATTAATTGCCGTGACGTATAAATCTGAACATTTATACATATACGTGTATATATACATATATATCGCTAATTATAAACATAAACTAACTTTTAAAAACAAACGATAAATATGCTCAATGCTCGAAATATTCCATAAATTCTAAAAAATAATACAATATGATAAAAGTTAATTATAATACTTAATAATTGATAAATGAATTGCCTAATAGTATTATTATTATTATTATTATTATTATTATTATTATTATTATTATTNTTATTATTATTATTATTATTATTATTATTGTTATTATTATTATTATTATTATTATTATTGTTATTATTATTATTATTATTATTATTATTATTAAGTTTATTGTCCATATCAATATATTCCAATATTACATCTATGTATTATAAAGACCGAAATGAGAAAATATCAAGATTCATGTGGTTGTTTGGTGTATGATTGAAATATTTGCAAAAAATCTTTTCATAACTTACACCTGCTCCAGTCAAATTAGTCAAAATTAGGTAAGAATTTCGGAATTTGAGATATCAAGCTATAAACTCGTATAAACTTGTATTTTGACATTCTAAAAGTTGTCTCAAAACCTACATATGATAGGGTGTACGCGACTATTAAAATCTAAGGTCAAAGGTCACAAAAATCAATTTTTTGCAAATATCTCGTTTCCTATGGGTTTTTGCTATTTGTATTTAGTATCAATATTGTAGAGGATTAAATTCTCTACAACTTTTGTTCCAAAAATTTTTTTATACGTTGAATCGTTTTCGAGATAGAGGGCGTAGAGCGCGCGGTTAGAGCATCATTTAAGTTCAACCGGTAGTCCCGGTCAAAAACACGCCATATAAAGTTTATTAATTATTGATAAATACATAGTTATTATTATTTTCATTTCTTATTAACTATTACATTATATTTAATAATTATTTTACTTACGTATTTATTTTTAATTAAGTATCAATTTATTTAATAACACTTACCTGCCCGTGTAGTTATAGAATTGTTAAGGAAAATACTTAAATTATATTTCAATTCTAATGTAATTTATATTAATAACTTCTTAAATAAATAAAAAAAAGAAAGAAAGAAATTCTTAATTAATGTTTTTATTAAAAAATATCATTCCATACATTTATGATTGTGGAAATTAAAAAAATTGAATAAAAATTACAAAAACTACAACTTATAATTTTAATTATCTTCTTCTTCTTCTTCTTCATCGTCGTCTCCCGACCGCTGTAGTATCAATAATTAACAAACTTAATATAGCGTGTTTTTGACCGGGACTACCGGTTGAACTTAAATGATGCTCTAACCGCGCGCTCTACGCCCTCTATCTCGAAAACGATTCAACGTATAAAAAAATTTTTGTAACAAAAGTTGTAGAGAATTTAATCCTCTACAATATTGATAATAAATACAAATAGCAAAAACCCATAGGAAACGAGATATTTGCAAAAAATCGATTTTTGTGACCTTTGACCTTAGATTTTAATAGTTTCGGACACCTTATCATATGTAGATTTTGAGACAACTTTTAGAATGTCAAAGTACAAGTTTATTCGAATTTATAGCTTGGTATCTCAAATTCCGAGATTTGTTCCTAATTTGACTGGACTAACCGGCAAATGTGGATATTCACCATGCATTGATAGTGATTATTGAATAAAAATATTTTTGTTACATTTAAAAATTATACTTTATTATTAAAACATATGATATATGACAAAACAAGAGAAAGCTGAGGTAAAAACACATGTAAATAAATTGTTAAATTTAAAACGAACATTACATTCTAAATGAGAAAAACAAAATAATATCAATAATAATTTAGGAAAAACGAAATATACCAATAATAATAACAATAAACTTAAGGGGGTATTCTGATCTAAAGGCATGAATTTTAGGTACCTTTTCATGTGTAATAACAAAAAGACGAATAATATTTTTACTATCTATAATGTTACAAGATATTCATTAATATGTCGAGAATATATGGAAAAAAAAATATTGAAAAAATTCAAAATTGAAAAATATATAGGTTGATGAAGTAGGGGGTCCCAAAAAAACGGCGCGCGACAGTTGTCACGATTGCAGCTCTTCTAGTCATCCGAAATAAAAAATTAAAACAGATTATTAATTTAGAATAATGCAGCTGTCGTTCGAATTAAAAGCATTGAAAAAAGTTCTTTTTTGGCTAAATTACTGCTGTTTGAAAAAAAGATACATTATTTTTACCACTTTTTTTACTGTTCCGAATTTTTTAAAAATTGTAAAAATTAAAAATTTTGTAAGATTTTAATTTGCACGATAGAGTAATGCATAGAGAATACTCTAACCAAATTTCAAGCAAATCGGTTTAGTAGAACTTGAGATATCTTGACATTTATGAAAAAAAAAACAGTTTCGAGAAAAACGCTTTCAAAGTTTCGCTTAATAAGGGTAGGATATAGGATTCCGCGTCACTAAAACAGCTATATCTCCGAAAATAAATTGAATTTTGAAAAATCCTCTTGAGGACATATTCTTAAAAGGTTAAGCTTTGAAATTATGAAAAAAAAAATCGGCTACGAGCAATCGATGCTCCTCAGCCTCAGATATTTTACTATTAAAAAAATAAATTAAGATCTTCTGCAAATGAGAATTTGCCTCATAAAATGACATTTTTAATCAAGAAAAATTAAAAGATGTAAATACGAATCAACTACTGGTGCCATTAGATTATGTTTACAAGATGCTAAAAAGTATTACCAGTGTTCCCAGAAAAACTTTTGCTTGTCTGGTCGACATAGTGCCGTAAAATTATCGGGTTTTCTGAAAAATTATCGTACGCACCAAAAAAAATTTTAAATTTAAGTTTTAGACTAAATTAACATAATTCAAATATTTTTTATGCAAAAGTATTTTCATTTAAAATTCGGACATAAATTTACTCTTGAAAAATATTTACGTTGATTCAAAACTTTTTTTTTTTAGCTCACGTCTATCGATACATCTGTGGCGTCTCGCACCTGTTCGGTGCTGACACCCCATGGTTGACTATCCGTAGCTCCGATGTCTTGCTCCAGGACGGTGCCGACATCTCGCGGC